>JXCR01147717.1:0-22109 GCA_002079205.1 Phalaenopsis hybrid cultivar
GCCATGAAAATGTTTAAGAAATTGTGATGATCTTTTCACTTCGATCTTAATTTACTATGAAGCTGGCCAATTGATTTGTTAAAATATGTTGAGTTTTACAACTAAAGTGAAGATTACATCAATCTGGTCAATTGATCTGTTAAAATATGTTGAGTTTTACAACTAAAGTGAAGATTACATCTCAAGATTCTGGGAGGTCAAAGCCCTTGGAAGTTGGGTGCAAATAAATAGGGAAATTACATCCAAGATTCAGGGAGGTCAAAGCCCTTGGAAGTTGGGTGCAAATAAATAGGAAAATTTATTATCAGCGCATGAATTGGAGATTTTAGAGTGACAGACTAAAATCCCCAATTTGGTCCTATCGTTTGGGGACGTAACTTGGTGATTGTAGAGTGACAAACTAAAATCCTTAATTCGGTCCTATCATTTGGGTGTTGAAGTGTAGATGTTAGAGGTCAAAGCCCTTGGAAGTTGGGTGCAAATAAATAGGGAAATAATATTATCGGGCATAAAGATCAAAGCCCTTGGAAGTTGGGTGCAAATAAATAGGGAAATATTATTATCGGGCATAGAATTGTAAAAGCCCTTGGAAGTTGGGTGCAAATAAATAAAGAAATAATATTATCGGGCGTAGAATTGGACCAAGCCCTTGGAAGTTGGGTGCAAATAAATAGAGAAATAATATTATCGGGCGTAGAATTGGAGCTCTTGGAAGTTGGGTGCAAATAAATAGGGAAATAATATTATCGGGCGTAGAATTGGAGATTTTCAAAGCCCTCGGAAGTTGGGTGCAAATAAATAGGGAAATAATATTATCGGGCGTAGAATTGGAGATTTTAGATTAGAAGTTGGGTGCAAATAAATAGGGAAATAAAATTATCAGGCGTAGAATTGGAGATTTTAGAGGGAAGTTGGGTGCAAATAAATAGGGAAATAATATTATCGGGCATTGGAGGTCAAAGCCCTTGGAAGTTGGGTGCAAATAAATAAGGAAATAAAATTATCGGGAGTAGAATTGGAGATAAGGTTAAAGCCCTTGGAAGTTGGGTGCAAATAAATAGGGAAATAATATTATCAGGCATAGAATTGAAGATTTTAGAGTGACAGANCCTCCCAGCCTAGCCGTAGATTCAGTAAACGAGCAAAGGATTAGTCAATGTTCTTTATGCCTGGACCAAAGGGTAAAGAATAGGTATGCTCCTATTTGTCAATTTGAACTAATTCACTTTATCCATTCACTTTAATTTCTTGACAAGGAGAAGGATGCTTTTTGAACTAATTCACTTTATCCATTCAGTATAATTTCTTGACAAGGAGAATGATGCTTTCTTATATATTGAATATCAGATTCATTTGATATTTTCCGAACTAATTCACTTTATCCATTCACTATAATTTCTTGACAAGGAGAAGGATGCTTTCTTATAACCAATTCACTTTATCCATTCACTATAATTTCTTGACAAAGAGAATGATGATTTCTTATATATTGGATTCACTTTATCCATTCACTATAATTTCTTAACAATGAGAAGGATGCTTTCTTATATATTGAATAATTTATCCATTCACTATAATTTCTTGACAAGGAGAAGGATGCTTTCTTATATATTGAATATTCATTCACTATAATTTCTTGACAAGGAGAATGATGTTTTCTTATATATTAAATATCACATTAGATGGGTAAAGAATAGGTATGCTCCTATTTGGCACAATATAAATTGAACTAATTCATTTTATCCAAAATAGGTATGCTCCTATTTGGCACAATACAATTTGAACTGATTCACTTTATCCATTCACTATAGAATAGTTATGCTCCTATTTGGCACAATATAAATTGAACTAATTCATTTTATCCATTCACTATAATTTCTGTGCTCCTATTTGGCACAATACAATTTGAACTGATTCACTTTATCCATTCACTATAATTTCTTGGGAGAAAGATGCTTTCTTATATTGAATATCACATTTAAACTCTCATTAGTATCATTCGTTATTTAATAGGAGAAGGATGTTTTCTTATATATTGAATATCACATTAAAATCTTTATTAGTACAATTAGTTACTTTCTTATATATCGAATATCACAATTACACCCTATTTTCTATCATTAGTTACTTATTAGTTATTAAAATTATCTATGAAGGATGCTTTCTTATATATTGAATATCACAATTAAACCCTACTTTATATCATTAGATATTTAGCACAATATAATTTGAACTAATTCATTTTATCCATTCACTATAATTTTGATATTTTCCGAACTAATTCACTTTATCCATTCACTATAATTTCTTGACAAGGAGAAGGATGCTTTCTTAAAACTAATTCACTTTATCCATTCACTTAAATTTCTTGACAAGGAGAATGATGCTTTCTTAAATATTGAATATCACATTTAAACCCTCATTAATATCATTAGTTATTTAATAGTTTTTAAAATTACATATTTCTTTTAATTGTCTATTAGTGACAGATAAGCAAATTGAACTTCGTTGTTGTGATTAAAGTATAACTTTTCTAAAATCCTAGTTCACAGTTCTAAACCACTCTCTGTGGGATCGATATTTAGGACTCCATTAGAGCCCTATATTACTTGAGCGATACATATACTTGCGTTGATAAGTGTGATTTTGCACAATTATTGAATATTTTATACACATCTTTATCAAATCTATAACTGTTATCAAGTTTTTGGCGACTCTATTAGAGCCCTATATTACTTGAGTGATACGTATACTTGCGTTGATAAGTGTGACTTTACAATTATTGAATATTTTTATACATACATCTTTATCGACTCTATAACTGCTATTAAGTTTTTGGTGCAGTTGCTGAATTATATACATCCATCTTTATCGAATCCATAACTGTAATTAAGTTTTGGTACAGTTGCTGAGGAATTAAATCTTTTAGCAGCAGTATTAAATCTGTCCATATTTATCTTATATTTTAAGCATATATAAAGTCGCTGTGAAGTTTTTGGCGCCGTTTCATCCATATTTATCTTATATTTTAAGCATATAAAAAGTCACTGTCAAGTTTTTGGCGCCGTTGTCAGGGAGTGATTGAGTGAGTAAATCTTTATCGAATCTATAACTGTTATTAAGTTTTGGTGCAGTTGCTGAGGAATTAAATCTGATCGATACGTATACTTGCGTTGATAAGTGTGACTTTACAATTATTGAATATTTATTACGTCCATCTATACGTATACTTGCGTTGATAAGTGTGACTTTACAATTATTGAATATTTATTACGTCCATATGACTTATATTTTTAAGCATATATAAAGTCTTCGGTCAGTGTGCCAAGGAGGAAGTGACTCAGAAGAGAGTGTTCTGAGGAGGTAATGACTTAGAAGGGAGACACATGAGTGTCAGGGTTCTGCATGCAAGGAGTATTGACTCAAGAAAGATAAGTGAGCGTCAAGGGTGAGTGTGCAAGAAGTAATGACTCAGAAAGTTCATATGATTGTTTAAGGTGATGTCATAGAAGGTTAAGTGATGCAATTGTCATTACTGGAAAAGCAGACCATAGGTAGGCTTGGTGTGCAAGTTGTCCCCGAGGAGGACATAAATGTGTTTAATGATAAGTGTGCAAGAGCAGTGACTTGATTGTAAACCACAAAACTATGAAATGCAAACATACAACTTGTTATGCAAGCAAAAATGTAGGAGTGCACTAATGTGAGTGAAAACACTAGTGACTTGGGGCACCGTAACATAAAAATGTCATGGAGATATGCAAGAAGGGTCTCGCCAAAGAGGGGTATAGCTGCTCACTACAAGCATATGAGGCATAGTTCATGGATGCACAACTGGGGTGCATGGTGTGAATGCACTCTTGCAAGTAGATGAAACAATCATGTAATGATGCAAAATTCAAATCGAGTAAATCAACACGATCAAACTGGTGGTGTTCGATCAATCAAGATGACAAAAAGAGGTTGATCGAGTCGATCGGGATGGTAGCGGTCGATCAATTATGTTGATGAAAAGCGCGGACGATCAATAAATGAAGAAGGATTGGTCGAAATGATCAGATCTGTAATGGTTGATCAGTGGAGTTGATTAAGGTGGTCTATTGGATCAATATGGGTGATCAATCAACGGAAAAAGGGTGGGGGTTGATCAATCAAGCTAATGAAATGAACAAAATCAATATTTTCAATGCACATTTTTAAAATTCATGCTAGACACACCAATGCAAATGCAAACACATGTATGAAATAATGGCCGGTCAATTTCGATGATATAGTCAGGCTCGTTCTAACAACCTCATGACGTTCTAGGGTAGGATGGTGATCAAAGGAAACTATGTTGAGATTTTCATACATATTGTACACTGATTTTGATGATATTACACTTTAAAGAAGGGCATTTTTTATGTTTTACTGCATGTATGATGAATTATGGTCATTGGAGCAAAAAGAAAAAAAAACGGTGCAAATTGGAGCAAAAACGAGCAAGAAATGAACATTTGCCCTGTCACCTTTCGATAAGTCTTTCGATTCTTAATCTCTTTTACACGTCTTGCATATTTTTGAATGAGACTACACTTTAAAGGAAGGTTGTTTTTATGCTTATTTTGTAGGGCTATCTTTTAGGAACACAACACAACTGAAATTGGGCAAAACAGAGCTAAAACAGAGCCAAACAGAGCGAAACGGTGGAGCTGCACAGTTAGCCCGCCGACGGCGCCAAAACGGCGCCGACGGCGAGATTTACCTGAGAAGACCGAAAAATGACAGAAAACCTCGCCGACAGCACCCTCGAGCCCGCGGATAGCGCCCGGGACGACTATGGACCAACTTTTGGCGGTTATGGGCTGAAATTCAATGTATTTGGACGCCTTTTGGAAGGGTGCTTCTGGCAACTCTTCATACTTCATCCCTACACTTTAAAAGAATGAATTTAGGTTAGAAAAAGGGGGATTTTGTATGCGAGGAATATTAGGAAAAGTGTGGAGAAAGTTTAGGTTTATTAGAATAGGAGTAGAAATGTAGATTTCTACCCTTTTGGAGAGATTGGAGAGGGGATTTTAAGAGAATTTGTAAGAAGATGTTCTAGCATTGCATGGATCGGCGGGAGACTTTGTGGGAGAGATTTTCTTCTTTCTTTCAAGGGAAAAAGCTAAGTATTGTGTTCTTCATTATCTTATGGTTTTGTAAACACTTATCTAGTGGATTTACTTTAGTTAATGAAATTTCTGTTGTGTTTTCTTCCTGCTTTGTGATGGGATTCTCTTACTCTCTCTTCTTGTTTGGAAATAATGGCATGAGAAAATTATGCTGTTGTTTTCATTTTACTTTTCTTTTGTAATGAGTAGAATTCATGTTAAAAGCAGATTTAATTATCAATGTGATGGCTTTTACTTGCACTTTACTTACATTACAATAAAAGCCTATTGTAGTGTTAAAATTTGTTGTAATTGCATTAAGACCACATCCAGGATTCAGAGAGGTCAAAGCCCTTGGAAGTTGGGTGCAAATAAATAGGGAAATATTACTATCGGGCGTAGAATTGGAGATTTTAGAGTGACAGACTAAAATCCTCAATTCTGTCCTATCGTTTGGGTGCTGATGTGTAGATGTTAGCCCTTAGGTGAGAGGAACATGAGAGCTCTGAAGTGAGAGCCGATATCCCCCAGCCTAGCCGCAGAATTAGTAACCAAGCATAAGATTAGTCAATGTTCTTTATGCCTGGACCAAAGGGTAAAGAATAGGATTGCTCCTATTTGGCACATACAATATTGAATGCATCTCATTCCTTTACATTATCCAATTCATTAAATAAGAATAGTAGTTTTGATATCTCAAAATTCTCCAAACCAATTCATCCAAAAAGGGTTATCTTTAGAATTAATATTTGCATTAGTTATAGTTACTATCTTTACATTTAACACTTGCATTTAGGAGTAGTTGCTAGATAAAACTTTATATCAAAATTCTCCAAACCAATTCATCCAAAAAGGGTTATCTTTAGAATTAATATTTGCATTTAGGTTACTATCTTTACATTTAACACTTGCATTTAGGAGTAGTTGCTAGATAAAACATCATTTTACGATTATTATCTTTACATTTAACACTTGCATTTAGGAGCAGTTGCTAGATAAAACATCATTTTAATCGATATTCCAAACTAAGCACTAATAGTAGTAGATTAGAATTTGACTAAAAACCTCTTACCTCGCTTCCCTGTGGGATCGATAAACGGGACTCCACTAGAGCCCTGTATTACTGTACGTATACTTGCGTTTGAAATTGTGACTTTACAAAATCATTATAAATAATAAATCTCGGTTCATAAATTCTTGTATATAAAAAGTCGCTGTAAAGTTTTTGGCGTCGTTGTCGGGGAAGCTTCGGTAAGAAGTTTAGGAGAATTTTAGTTGAATTAATTAGGCTTAGACTTGGAAAACTGTAGTGTCGTAAAAACTGTTTTGTGTGAAAAGTATTTTTATATGAAAAAGTGTTAAAAAAACTGTTTGTATGAAAAATAAGGCGTTCGTGAAAATATTTTGTTGTGTTGAATATATTTCATCTATTATTTGTTTAATTATTAATGTATTGTTTGTTGTGTTGCGTATGTGAAATAAAGGATCTGCAGGACTTGTGCCTTATGATCCCGAGTTTAAAAAAAATTAAAAAATAAAAATACAAAGAGGACTCAAAAAACTAGAAATGAAAATGGATAACTCTCAAGATAATAACTTGGAAAATCATCATACTTCATTTAGGGATTACGTAAATCCTACGACAGATGAAATTCACTCAAGTATACAAAACCCTGTCGTAGAAGTTGACTCGTTTGAAATAATCCTGAGATTATCCAACTGGTGCAGAACATCAGTTTGGAGAACTCTCTTTGGAGGATCCTATTTTCGACATTATCAAATCTTTATAGAACTTTGTGTTATATTTTGTTATAACGGTATGACAGGCGATGCTGTTAGACTAAGGTTTTTTCCTTTCTCACTAAGGGATAAAGCTAAAATGTGGTTATACTCATTAGCACATGGCTCTATTAAAAATTGGGAGGAATTAACTCAGAAATTCCTAACTAAGTATTTTCCACCTTCAATGACTACAAAACTTAGAAAAGATATTATCTCATTTTTTCAGTATGAAGGGGAATCAATATACAAAGCCTGGGAAAGATTTAAAGAACTCCTAAGAAAATGTCCACATCATGTTCTGCCTGATTGTTTAATCATTCAAACTTTTTATAATGAGTTAGTAGAATCCCTTAGGTTTATAATTGATGCTGCCGCTGGTGGATCATTAATGTCAAAATCATTTGATGAAGCGTACGCATTAATTGAAGAAATGGCTACAAATGAATTTCAATGGCCCTCTACAAGGTTAAAACCTAAAAAGGTAGTCAGTGTTTATGATATAGATGAGATTTCAATTCTTGCATCTCAAGTTGCTGCAATATCANGGAAAGATTGAGAAAACTACTCTGATATCATGGGGAAAACACAACAAAACTCAGAATTCATATATAAAATTAAAGTCATACAAACTACAGTAAATAACTTATCTCTAATTTCTCCCCAAGAACACTCCTTGAAGTTCCTCTGAATCTCAATAATTAAATAACTTATCTCTAATTTCTCCCCAAGAACACTCCTCGAAGTTCCTCTGAATCTCTATTTCTTTAAAACACACAAAATTCCTCTTGGAAGTAGCAAGGAGGAAGAAATCTCTCACTTTCCCTCCACTCTTACAATCTAAATAAACTTATCTCTAATTTCTCCCCAAGAAAACTCCTCGAAGTTCCTCTGAATCTCTTCCAATTTATCTCTAATTTCTCCACCTCAAGAACACTCCTCGAAGTTCCTCTGAATCTCTTCCTTTCTTTACAACACACAGAATTCCTCAAAAACTCCTCAAAGTTCCTCTGAATCTCTTCCTTTCTTTACAACACACAGAATTCCTCTAAAGCGGCAAGGAGGAAGAAATCTCTCACTTTCCCTCCACTTTTACAATCTCTCGAAGAATTCAAAACTCCTCGAAGTTCCTCTGAATCTCTTCCTTTCTTTACAACACACGGCAAGGAGGAAGAAATCTCTCACTTTCCCTCTACTCTTACAATCTCTCAAAGAATTCCTCACACTCCTCGAAGTTCCTCTGAATCTCTTCCTTTCTTTACAACACACAGAATTCCTCTTCAAAGTAGCAAGGGAGAAGAAATCTCTCACTTTCTCTCCACTCTTACAATTTCTCGAAGAATTCCTCACAATTATACAAAAAAATCTCTCACTTTCCCTCCACTCTTACAATCTCTCAAAGAATTCCTCACAATCTAACCATCTCACTTTCCCTCCAGTCTTACAATTTCTCACAGAATTCCTCATAATATTGGAACCTTTCTATTCTTTAGGAACTCTCTCTAGCACTTCCTTTACTCCCTAGATTCTTTCCCTCCTTCTCCAAGCTCTCCATTTTTCAGCCAAAATAGTCTTTTAAAGTTGTGGATGAGCTTTCCCAAGAGTTGCCTAAGCATCACTTCCAAATTTGGCCTTATCCAAATCCTGAGTAGGCATAACCGTCGAGCTCGCAGTCGACAGCCTCGTGGGCCCCGCCGGCAGACTTCTGAGAATTTTGTCATGTAGCCTCGGGAAAACTTGTCATCGGCGGGGTCAAGGGCGACATCGGCGGCCTAGTTTAAATCTCCATATTTTGGTCCTTTTCGCTCCAAATTCGCTCCTTTTTGCATCATTTTGCTCCAATGACCATAATTCATCATTCCTGCAACAAAACATCAAAAATACCTTTCTTTAAAGTGAAATATCATTAAAAATTGTATAAAATAGGTATGAAAATCTCAACATATTTTTATCTAGTTAAAATCTCCCAAACTTAACTATTACTTGCCGTCAAGTAATTTTAGTACTTTATAAAAGATATGATCTACTGCAATAAAGTTTTAATTCAGAAATACTATAAGTTTGACTTAAATAAATATCATAATGAGATTTTCAAAAATAATTCAAGTAATTGAATTAACTCTGTAGCCATAAGATTATTTAGTCATCAAGTTTAAGAGTTATTCTTTTATTTATTTCAAGAATGACTATATGTTGCAATATTAAGTCACTTAGAATATCCAAAAAATAATAACTTCATGAGAACTCTACTAGTAAAAGATCTATTCCATAAATATAAGTTTAGGAATAAATTTAAATTTTCCCTTTAGGTAGGTCTAGTGAAGCCAATTTTTGATTAGGCATATCCTCAAGCTTCTCCTCACTTCCATAATTTTTTTCTTTCTTTTCTCTTTTCATTTGAATTGCTTTCAATCCTATATATTTTTCTTTTCATTTCAGGGATTGTTTTCAATCCTTTCTTTTTCCTTTTTTCAAGTGAGGATTACTATATCTAGATAGCCTTTAATGATTTTGAACTTCACTTTTCTTTCCCTAAATTTGAAACTCAAAGCATTTCTTTACCTTATAAATATTTCATAGTTTTTACATCATTGAGCCCCAATCTTTTCTTCTCAAATGAATTTCCAGATTCTTAATACTTCAAAATATAGTTTCCTTTACTTTAAATAGTTAACTATAATCTTATTCTCTTATACTAAATATCTTAAGTTATAAAAGTTAATTTTCGTTACAAAAATATTTCTTTAAATCTACCATAATATTTAAATAGGTAAAAAAATATAATTACCTGAATTAAATTTACTACATAAAATCATATAAATAATTTTTGAAAACATTGAAAAGAGGACATTTAAGAGTTAATATTTTTCTTTCCTCCCCCAAACTTAAATTTTTAAATATGAAATAATACAGGTGGAATAAAAAACTATAAATATAAATCATGCCTCAGTATTGTAGATATTTTCATCATTCTAAAATTTTTGCAGGCCTTCTCAATATTTTTACTTCACCTGGTCTGTAATATTAGGAGTTTTCTACACATATAAATCATTAGAGGAATTTCTGGGTAATGAAATTTTGAAATAAGTATAAAACTAAAACATTAAATAAGCACAACATTTCCTAACACAAACCCAGAACTAAACAATTAAAATTAAAATACAAAATAAAAATCACATTACAATCCATAATTCTACTCAATATCTATTAAACTACACATGCACATTTAACTATAACACTTACTTTATAAAAAAAATTAAAATTATCCAAGTGCACAAAATAAGAAAAATGAAAGTCCAAATACATAAACATTCATTTCTATTACAAAAAGATTACAAAAATAAAAATACAAACATAAGTACATCAATTTCATTCAATATCAAAATCCCAAGCTATATCTTCATCGCTTTTATTAGTGGGTGGAACGGGATGATACTGAGTATATCGGGGACACTCAGGAAAAGTAACATCAGGCTCACCTCTGTAGTGTTGGGCTTGAGCTTCATAATAGGCTACCTCAAAATTTGAATGCCTCTGAAGGTACTCGCTATCATAGTCGTCCTCCAATCCTTTCACTTATCAAGTCTATGCTCTTCCGCTGCAAGGTCAACTCATTCATCAAATCAGTGAGATTAGGGGAACTAGAAGGTGGAGATCATAACTTGTAGAGGGAACATCTCTACTAGTAGAAGGTTCTTGACTTATACTCAAGTTCTCCATTTCTCATGGGATTCATAAGTCTTCAAATTACCTTTACTTCTCCAAATTCTACTCCAGAAAGTTCGTAAATTGTATAAATAAGTCCAGGATGTCTTAGACCTCCACTAGTCTCACTCCTTGCCGTAGTCAATATATTCTTAAGAATTATTCTCCCCACATTATAGTTCTATTATTCTGAATACAGAAATTCAGAATAACTCTATCTCTAGTTACTTCACTATGGTGATATGTCGGTAACAAAGTAGAGGAAATGAAATAGTGCCACACCTTAGAGGTGGCATTCAACATGGAAGCAGCAAAATTTACCCGTTCTCGCTGCTTTATCTTCCATGTTCCTTTCCCATCGGTGAGAAAGTTGATCACATCATTCATAGGGCCTTCCATTGTACTAAGGGATTCATATTGACAATTGTAAGAGTCTGGGACTTCATAAAAAGTGTTGATGTAGGCGGCTGTAAACTCAACAGGGAATCCTCGCACTTGAACAATTTCATCATCAGAAAAAATTACATTGGTCTAGAACTCCTTCACAACATTTGCATCAGCTTTATTGGTGGTGTAACAAAAGTTTTCCCACCCCGCTCAGCAATAACACGTTCGATTTGTCCTCCCAGACTTTTAAAAACTCGATCTTGTATGCACTTCTTTCCTTTAAATATGGAAGTAAATTTTGTTTGAGCCATCGCATTGACGAAGCGAGACTCGTCAAACTCAACTCTTCTCTTTTTTCATGGCTTCCAATAGTAATTATAAGAGTTAAACATTAAGATCCATGAATTTCTTCCCAAATTTTCTTCACATTCTCAACATTTTTTGGATCTCCTAAATGTGGAAGAAATTTATGGTGAAAATCAAATATTTTTAGCTTAGAGTGAAGCTCTTACTTAAAGATGATCAAATCCGGTGTCAAAAAGCCTTGAAATTGCCTCCCAATCCAAGATCTTTCATGCCTTAGGTCAAAAATGGCATTTTTAGGAGGAAGGGGATGATGAATAGTGGTGGTTGACTGATCAAAATTGCGGTTAAAGGTGTTTTTTGTGAGCTCGCCGTTGGTGGGGTCGATGGCACCGTCAGTGCACTCAATTAGAATTTAAATCCTAAGTCTTGGGAAAATATCGCCTTCGGCGGCGTCAACGGCGCCGTCGGCGGGATCTATTAATTTTGTCCAAATTCCAGATTTTTGCGATTTTGATCAATTTCAAGCCCTAACGACATCTTTTTAATCATTATAGACATAATTTTTAAGTGAATAAATGATGTACTTAGCACATATAAACTTTCACAACATAAAACAACACATTTTTATATAAATTCCAAGGGTTACAATGTACGTTATATAACACACCTAAGTTTGGTATTTTCTCAACCTCAATACATTAATTCAACGTCACAATCCAAGCCACAACACTCAAAATGCTGAAAACAAAACATTCTATGCTTTGTCTCAACTATACAAAGATCTGAAAGCATAATTCTAAAGCAAAGCAAATACAAAGTTCAAATCAAAATACATAGATAGACAGATAGGTAGCAATATAATCACTAATCATTAGACTCGGTACTCGATTCTCTTATGAGATCACCCATTGATTGCACATGAACGAAGAGGTTGTAGAAGGGTCATAATGGAAACTCTTCAGTGTAATCCTCTTCTATTAACTTCATCATCCTCATTAGTCGTATCAAGCTATCTTCTAAATGTCCAGAGTGCTCAAAATGTTCCTTCATCCTCCGGTTTAGATGATCGAAGAAATCAGAGATATTATTAATCGCATTCATGACATTTTGTACCTCCTTTTCCAATTTCCTCATTCGGTGCAGGATCACCAGAGACTTACCAGGGACTAAGGGTTGAACTGGCAGTGAATTCTGAGATTCTTCATCTACTATAATTGTCATGTCATTTTCATCTTCAAAAACTGAGAATCTTTGTGTTGGATCCAAAGGCTTCCAAGATAGTAGTACCTTTTCCCAATTTTCATAGGACAATTGGAACTGACTGTAAAGTGAGAAAATTGTGGAGGGGTGTCCAAGCCCATAAGTTGATCCATTGATGATCAAACCCAAAATCGACTTCACAATTATAGATCTAATGTCGATCGACAGTCTCCTTTGGATGCAGTAATTCAAAATGGCACTTTATTTAGAAACTTTACCGATCTTCATTATCGGTAACAGTTTTATAGAAATGAAAAAGTGTCAATCTTTTGAAACGGGATTCAGGAGTGTTGTAGAAAAACTAACTTACCCGTTTTCTCTTATTTCCCAATCGTCAGTTTCATCCGTTAAATATTGGTAAATCTCATTCATCTGGTTTCTCGTTGGGACAAAATTAGTATAGTGGTAGACAGGAACATTCTGTATCATATATAATTCATTGATCCGTGCAGGAGTGAAAGTGATCCATCTTCCTTGCACATAAACAACTCCTTGGTTAATTCCAGGCAAATTTGCATAAAATTCTTTCACCACAAGAACCACCACGGCAACAGTAGTGTAGCACAGCACTTCCCATCTTCACCGCACTACCATTTCTTCAATATCCGTCATGGGTTTATTCAATCTGCGGTTCACAAATCCTCGTTTTTTGATTAATCTTTTCTTCATCAGCAACTTGTTGAAGATTTGCTGCGCTTCCGCACTAATAAACTTTTGCCGATTGAAAACACATCCTGGGATTATCCAGGGAATTGAACGCCATATGAATGAAATTGGTGGAGTTTCACTTTGTTTTTGAAGGGAAAATATGAGCTAGAAATCAAACTTTTGAGTTTAAAAAGACAATTCCCACCCAAAAACCGCTAAAAACCGCCATTTGAACCCACATAACCGCCAATTCGCCGGTCTCACCGTCGGTGAGGTCGATGGCACCATCGGCAAGCCTCTGTATTGATTTTGTCTGGACTCTCGGGAAAACCTGCCGTCGGTAGCGTCGAAGGCGCCATCTACGCCCAAGGCAAAATTTTCACAGTTTAGCTCTGGTCCGAATGCGTTCCAATTTTTCTTCATAGATCTAATTTTTAAGATGTTTTAAGGGTAAATAAGAGTAGTAGAATTTAATACTACCACAAACTAAAGATAATTTTAAATAAGAACTACTATAATTATGATAAAAATAAAGATAAACATGGGTTGCCTCCCATAAAGCGCTTGGTTTAACGTCGTCAGCCCGACCTATTCATGTGTTATTCAGGTTGATTGATCATTAAAACCTCTTTAAAATTTGGTCTTTTACCCTCATAATATGGTTTTAATCTATGTAATCATTAAAACCTCTTTAAAATTTGGTTTGTTACCCTCATAATATGGTTTTAATCTATGTCCCAGTTGACTGATTATTAAAACCTCTTTAAAATTTGGTCTTTTACCCTCAAAATACGGCTTTAATCTGTGTCCATTCATTTAAATCTTTTCGTTTTCTGATCTTCAATTTCAATAGCTCTGTAAGTATAAACTTGAGTCACAGTAAATGACCCTAACCAATGAGACTTCAATTTCCTAGATTTCAACAGCTCCGTAAGTATAAACTTGAGTCATAGTAAAGGGTCCTAACTAACGAGACTTCAATTTCTCTGATTTCAACATTCCGTAAGTATAAATTAGTAAAGGATCCTAACCAATGAGACTTCAATTTTCCAGGAAATAACTTCAGCCTAGTGTTGTAAAGCAAAACTTCTTGTCCTGGTTCAAAGTTATTTCCTAGGGAATAACTTCAGCCTAGTATTGTAAAGCAAAACTTCTTGTCCTGGTTCAAAGTTCTTCTGGGTTAATCTTCCGATATGCTTTTCCTTATAAATTATGTCATTATCATAAGATTCATTTCTTAATTCTTCCAATTCATTTAATTTCCTTATAAATTCAGTCGTTATCATAAGATTCATTTCTTAATTATTCCAATTAATTTAATTATAACAATCTCTTCTTACCACATCTTTCAAATTATAATTGAATTCTTTAATCGCCCAACATTAACTCTTATAAATTCTGTCGTTTTCATAAGACTCATTTCTTAATTCTTCCAATTCATTTAATTGTAACAATCTCTTCTTAGCAACATATTTCAAATTATAATTGAACTCTTTAATCGCCCAATATGCTTTATTCTCCAATTCTACTGGTAAGTGACAAGTCTTTCCAAAAATCAGTCTGTAAGGAGTCTGTTTTATGCTCCAATTCTACTGATAAGTGACAAGTCTTTCCAAAAATCAGTTTGTAAGGAGTCAATCCAATAAGAGTTTTATAAGCAGTCCTGTAAGCCCATAATGTGTTATCCAGTCTAGTGGACCAATCGACTTGAGTTTTATAAGTAGTCCTGTAAGCCCATAATGCGGTATCCAATCTAGTGAACCAATCTATTCTACTAGGGTTTACAAGTTCTACTGGTAAGTGACAAGTCTTTCCAAAAATTAGTTTGTAAGGAGTCATTCCAATAGGAGCGTAAGTGACAAGTCTTTCCAAAAATTAGTCTGTAAGGAGTCATTCCAATAGGAGTTTTATAACGATCCTGTAAGCCCATAATGTGGTATCCAATCTAGTGGATCAATCTATTTTACTAGGGTTTACAGTCTTTTCAAGTATTTGTTTATTCTCTCTTAGAAACTTTCGCTAACCCACTTGTTTGAGGATGATAAGCAGTAGAGATTCTATGAATAGTATTAAATTTTTCTGCCAATCTCTGAATGTACTTATTTCTAAAACGGGATCCTCCGTCAGTTATAATCATTCTAGGCATTCTGTGTATAGTGAAAATATTTTTCATTAAAAATCTTGAAACACTTTTAGCGTCACAACGAGGTAAAACTTGTGCATAGAAATGTAGTCTACTTTAATGAATATATATAAGTTCCCAAATGAAGGAATAAATGGTCCCATAAAATCTAATTCCCAAACGTCAAAGATCTCAACTTCTAACATGAAATTCAGAGGCATTTCATTTCTTCTTTATATATTGCCTACTTGTTGACATCAATCAAAAGTTTTTATGTATCTATAAACATCTTTAAAGACAGTAGGCCAATAAAATCCAGCTTGTAAAATTTTATAAGCAGTTTTATCAATCCCAAAATGTCCTCCAAATTCAGAATCATGACATTTTTGAATGACCAGCTCAGTTTCTTCATAAGGTACACATCTCCTCATAATAAGATCCTTACATTATTTATATAAATAAGGCTAATCCCAAAAATATGCCATTGCACCATGAATAAATTTTCTTTGTTGTTTCAATGTCAGCATAGGTGGCAAAATATCACTTACAATATAGTTAACGATATCAACATACCATGGTATTTTCCACTCATTAATATTATAAAGTTGTTCATCAAGGATATTGTTTGTAATTTTATTATCAGTGTCGGATAATTCTTGATTTTCTAATCTTGACAAATAATCAACAATTTGATTATCAGTTCCCTTTCTATCAATAACCATAAGATCAAATTCTTGCATCAATAATATCCATCTAATTAACCTTGGTTTGGCATCCTTCTTTTGCATCAGATATTTAATAGCAGAAGTCTCCATCTAATCAACCTTTGTTTAGCATCCTTCTTTTGCATCAGATATTTAAGAGCAGAGTGATCAGTATGCACAATACATTTAGCTCTAATTAAATAAGATTTGAATTTATCTAAAGCATACACAATTGCTAGTAACTCTTTTTCAGTAACAATATAGTTAATTTGTGCATCATTAAGAGTTCTACTAGAATAGTATATAATTTTAAAAATCTTTTCATGCCTTTATCCAAGAACAACTCCAATAGCATAATCACTAGCATCACACATCAGTTCAAATGGTTTTCCCAGTTATGTGAAACTATAATAGGGGCTGTGATTAATTTTTTCTTTAATTACTCAAAGGCTTTAGTTAGGTGAAACTATAATAGGGGTTGTGATTAATTTTTCCTTTAATAACTCAAAGGCATCAAGGACTGCTCCAATAGCATAATCACTAGCATCACACATCAGTTCAAATGGTTTCTCCCAGTTAGGTAAAACTACAATAACATAATCACTAGCATCGCACATCAGTTCAAATGGTTTCTCCCAGTTAGGTGAAACTATAATAAAGGAGCAGTAATTAATTTTTCCTTTAATAACTCAAAGACATTTAAACAGCTTTCATTAATTTCAAATTTCTTGTCCTTTTCTAAAAGTTGGCATAGAGGTTTGGTAATTTTTGAAAAATCTTTAATAANACTACTTGGGGTGGAAACGAAAAATGGGAAAATAATCATGCAAATCCTAATGGGAGTTGGAATAATCAGGGGAACACAAACTATAGACCTTTCATATCCACCGAACTCTAACAATGTTCAACAATTTAAGAATAAGAAGATGTCTATGGAAGAAGTGGTACTGTAAATGGGAAACCAGTTGCAAAGTCAAAATGCTGCGATTAAAAATATAGAGAATCAACTGGACAAATTGCTAACTCACTTAGTAATAGACCCCAAGGAACACTTCCTCGCAACATTGAGATCAACCTTAAAGAGAACACTAATGAACAAGTAGAAGTTGTCCAATTAAAAAGTGGAAGAGAGATAGAGGATGTGGTTAGAAAAGAGAAAAATGTTGTGAGAGAAACAAAGGAAATTAAAAGACCTGAAGAACATGTTTATAAGGATATGTAAAACTTAATATCTCCAACTAAATTCAGTTTGGAAAGACCACCACCTCCATTTCCTCAAAGACTTAGACAGCATGAGTTGGATAAAAAATTTTCAAAGTTCATGGACATAATTAAGAAGTTACCGATAAATATTCCTTTCGCTGAAGCTTTGAAACAGATGCCATGTTATGCAAAATTTATGAAGGAGATATTAAACAAGAAAAGGAAATTTTGGGATTACGAGATAGTTGCACTAAGTGAGGAGTGCAGCGCTATACTTCAGAAAAATTTTCCTCGGAAACTTAAAGATCATTGTAGCTTTACAATTCCTTGTGTAATTGGAAAAAGATTATGTGGAAAAGCTTTATGTGATTTAGGATCGAGCATTAATGTGATGCCTCTATCTATATTTAAAAGGTTAGGTTTAGCCGATATTTCTCCCAATACTATAACTCTTCAGTTAACTGATCGATCTATCATTTATCCAAAAGGGATTATAGAAGATGTGCTTATTAAAGTGGATAAATTTATCTTTCCTATGGACTTTATTGTATTAGATATGGAGGAAGATAAAGAATATCCCATTATTTTGGGGAGACCTTTTCTTATTACTGGACAAGCTATGATAGATGTGCAAAAAGGAAAGTTAACTAAGAATATTAAAGACCATGAAACTACTTTTGATGTTTTAGAGGCTATGAAATATCCAGCTGAGAGAAATGATGATGATTGTTTTCGGATGGATGAAATTGATTATCTAAGTAAAAACTATTTCCAAAAAAGTTTTGAGAGTAAGTTAACAGATGAGATCGAAATGGGCTTTCATGATGATTCTAAAAAGTTGTTTAAAGAAGACTGTATGTATGTTCAGGAGAGGTGTGAAATGATGGACGTTACCAAAAATAGTAAACTTTTAATTCCATCTATTGAAAAATCTCATGAACTTAAAATGAATTTATCTCATACAATTTTAAAGCCTATCTATTTGGTGAATTCATATACATCGTCAGTCTCTATATCTTCACATTCGACTCAATCACAAGATGAACCTAAATTGAATGATGAAATCAGTAAAAGATTTCTTAGGAAAGAGTTATTCAAAGTCACTGAATGGCATATTCCGTGGTATACGAACAAAATGAATGAGATTATGATGCTGGTGCAGATTATTAATGCAATTAACAATTACCCCCTAGAGATTTTACCTAGTGACTCTGAGATAAATCCTGAGGAAATGAATTATGACCAATTTAAAATTATTGAACTGATATGTAGAAGAGAATTCGAGGATTTGTTTCAAAAGATCTTTGAGTTGAGAGGTAAGGACAAGGAAATTGAAAGATCAATGGAAGAAATTCCTGAAGAATTGAAAGATAATTTGAAACAAAAGAGTAACATAGAAGGTATTGATATAGAACCTGAATTATCTAGAGAGAATCTGACCCAAAATTTGGGAGATCTTGAATTATCATGTAAATATCCATTTCTTATAAATTTCAAGGATGATATTAATATGCAAATTGAGAAAATTACTAGAAGAGAACTAGAAAGAAATATGAGGAACAAGGATATGACTCAATATGAAAAGGAAGAATTGAAAGAAAAAATTAAATTCGAGGACTTTGTAGGAATCCCTGGATCTGGGCTATTGATCAAGGATTACTTAATTGGAATTTTGATCTAGGTGGAATCATTTGTCGGGCTAGCGACGTTAAATCAAGCTCTTTATGGGAGACAACCCATAGTTATCTATGTGGTTTGATTTAGTATGCTTAAGAGTCATGATTGTTAGTGTTGTATTGTGTTTGCTTTAGTATGGATTGATTAGTTTGCTTGATGTTTGGTAGATGTTTGGATTGTAAGTGATTTGATTTACTTTTTGTGTGTCATGAGGGAGATGATTTATTAAATTCTTATTATGGTTTGACTTGAATGTTCTCTTGTAGTAGTTGGATTGACGAGTCCACTATAACTTGGGTCTAACCTGAACTTGAGTTTTATAAAAGACCTTATGAATTTTAACAGTGATAGTTCCATCTCATATTTGTTACTTCTTTTCTCGGACTTTATTTTCATTTGATAGGAGTTGCGAACTTATTAGATGAGTAACTTGTGGTTGATCTTACACTATCCTTATAACTGCTAGAGGTGCTTAATTATTGGGATATGGTGATGTCTGGTGTTGGTGCTCGAGAATCAATATATCGGGGATAATCTTATCTTTGGGATTAAAATCTATAAAATCATTTATAAGCACCCAATATATCGGTGTAGTGATTCCGTTAGAAATTGGATATAAGTTAGTGAGATGCAATGAGATGGAAGAAGAATTGACCTCATTTATCTTATTTATATATTTGTGTTTGTGTTTGTGTTACAATTTATAAGAATTGAAGAACATTTTTATATTCCAATGCTAATCCATGCTATGCTAGTTAGAAGTTTGTTTAGTTAATTTTATTATATCATGTTTAGTTTAGAGTTCTTTCTACTACATGTTTTCTATCCTAATAAATAATTGTAGATGTTTTTGATAGAAATTTGTGGTAGATAAAATTTTTAAACTGTTTTTCTTCTTACTTATATTTTCTGCACTAAATGTTATACATGCTAAAAAACAAGTTTGGGGGTAGGAAGAAAAATGAAATTTTAAATTGAATATACTTCCTTTTAGTTTAATATTATTGCAAGCATGTTTTAGGCTTAATTTACTTACTCCTATTGTCATTCTATCCTGATTATGCATGTATAAAAATTTGATAGGATGTTGCAGTAGCTAGTAAATTCAATTACTTTTCCTTCCTGCTACATTTTATGGAATTAAATTGTGAAATATTTAAAAATGCAAGTTTGGGGGAGGGAAGAAAAAAATTAACTATTAGATGTTCTCAATTTAAATATTTTCAAAAATTATTAATATGATTTTATGTAGTGAATTTAATTCAGAGAACTATATTTTGTAGATATTTAAATATTATGGTAGATTTAAAGGAATATTTTTGTAATGAAAATTAATTTTGTAGATTAAGATATTTAGTATAAGAGAATAAGACTATAGTTAACTATTTAAAGTAAAGGAAACTATATTTTGAAGTATTAAGAATCTTGGAAATTCATTTGAGAAGAAAAGATTGGGGCTCAATGATGTAAAAGCTATGAAATATTTATAATTTGAAGTATTAAGAATCTGAAAATTCATTTGAGAAGAAAAGATTGAGGCTCAATGATGTAAAAACTATGAAATATTTATAAGGAAATTCATTTAAGAAGAAAAGATTGGGGCTCAATGATGTAAAAACTATGAAATATTTATAAGGTAGAATGCGTTGAGTTTCAAATTTAGGGAAAGAAAAGTGAAGTTCAAAATCATTAAAGGCTATCCAAATATAGAATCCTCACTTGAAAAAGGAAAAAGAAAGGCAATCCCTGAAAAGAAAAGAAAAATATATAGGATTGAAAGCAATCCAAATGAAAAAGAAAAAAATATTAATCCTTGAAAAGAAAAGAAAAATATATAGGATTGAAAGCAATCCAAATGAAAAAGAAAAAAAACCCTGAAAAGAAAAGAAAAATATATAGGATTGAAAGCAATCCAAATGAAAAATAGAAAAGAAAGAAAAGCTGAAAAGAAAAGAAAAATATATAGAATTGAAAGCAATTCAAATGAAAAAGAAAAAAAAAAAAAAAAAGAAAAGAAAAATATATAGGATTGAAAGTAATCCAAATGAAAAAAAGAAAATAAAAGAAAAAATAATATAAAAGTGAGGAGAAGCTTGAGGAGATGTCTAATCAAAAATTGGCTTCACTAGACCTACCTAAAGGGAAAACCTAAATACATTCTTGAACTTATATTTATGGATTAACATCTTTTACTAGTAGTGTTCTCATGAAGTTCCTATCATTTGAATATTCTAAATGACTTGATATTACAACATATAGTCATTCTTGAAATGAATAGAAAACTAGAACTCTTTAATTTGATGACTAGATAATCTTGTACCTACAGAGTTAATTTAATTACTTTATTTTTTTTGAAAATCTCACTATGATATTTACTTAAATCAAACTTATAGTATTTCTAATCTAAAACTTCACTACAATAGATCATAACTTTTATGTAGTACTAAAATTACTTGAGGACAAGTAATAGTTAAGTTGTAGAACTAAAATTACTTGAGGACAAGTAATAGTTAAGTTTGGGGGATTTTGACCAAAGAAAAATATATTGAGATTTTCATACATCTTTTACACTGATTTTGATGATATTGCACTTTAAAGAAGGGTATATGTTTTGTTGCAGGAACGATGAATTAGGGTCATTGGAGCAAAAAGATGCAAAAAAGAGTGAATTTTGTTTTGTTGTAGGAATGATGAATTAGGGTCATTGGAGCAAAAATATACAAAAAGGAGCAAATTATTTTGTTGCATGAATGATGAATTAAGGTCAATAGAGCAAAAAGATGCAAAAAGGAGCGAATTTTCATACATATTTTACACTGATTTTGATGATATTGCACTTTAAAGAAGGGTACTATGTTTTATTGCATTTATGATGAATTATGGTCATTGGAACAAAAAGAAACAAAAACGGTGCAATTTGGAGCAAAAACGAGCAAGAAATGAACATTTGTCCTGTCACCTTTCTATAAGTCTTCCGATGCTTAACCTCTTTTACACGTCTTGCATAATTTTGAATGAGATTACACTTTAAAGTAAGGTTGTTTTCATGCTTATTTTGTAGGGTTATCTGTTAGGAACACAACGCAACTAAAATGGGGCGAAACAAAGCTAAAACGGAGCCAAACGAAGCCAAATGGTGGAGCTGCGCAGTCTGCCCGCCGACGGCGCCAAAACGGCGCCGAC
>JXCR01147717.1:24650-82461 GCA_002079205.1 Phalaenopsis hybrid cultivar
ACAGACCCCATATCTTTTACAGTTTAAATGAAAGAGCATTATAACTCAAACTCTATATCTATTCCGAAAAATAAACATAAGACTTAAGGGTGAGACTTGATCAAATAAACTGAAAAATATATGACATTCATTTGGTCTGCGAAAATCATTCTATTTATAAGTCGATAAGTTCTCCTATTTAATACGAAGAATTAAATAGGATTTATATTAAGCTGGGTTCTGAAATGTTTCCTATGAGGACAAGCCCCTATAGTTAATTATATCCTAGATAACTTAAGTCACCTAAGAAAACTCTCAATAAAAATTAGGAGATATTATCTTCAAAGAGATCAAAAGATTAGGACTTTTCAACGAGATCGGACAAAGAGATGTGAAAAGGGAATAAATCAAATTTAGAACATTTTATTTTTGGAATCCAAAGGAGGAAGAACTAGGGGATGTCACAGATCCTGAGGAGAACCTCGGTGACTTCCCTAACTATCCTACTATTTGGCTTCAATTTTGGATATTAGAATTATTGAATGTTTCGTCCTACCAATTTTATTAATTAGGGCTTATATTTTTGTGAAAAGATCACACAAATAGCCTAGAAGATATGAAGATTTATGTTTTAACGAACGACAACCTCAAAATCCTAAGACTTTTTAGGGCTTATATTGTAAAGAAAGGTTGTACAAATGCCTAAAGATAAGTTGAGGATTTATGTTGCATAAGCCAACAACCTCAAAATCCTATGGATCGTTGTTTAATTCTAAGGAAAGATTATTTGTTGTAGATCCTCTTGATGTTGAAGATGGTCGTGCTATCCACAGTGCTAGCTCCAAGCTCCTCATTGTGACGAGTTTAAGTTTTCTAATATGTCACGTTATAATATCAAATCAAGTGTCCCTATGGTTATGGTTCTTTAAATATTATGGGGGCATATTAAAGTTGATTAGAGCGACACTAGTTAGAATCATATGGTTCCCTCATTCCAGTACCACTATTTTTTATTGGATTCACTTAGTCCAAATTAATTTAATAAACTCAACTTAATGAGTTTCATACTTTCATTTAGACTATGAGAAATCTTGTTAGCAACTGTAGGTTACATCCTCCGAGGGATTCTCGATTATCCGATAGAGACGTCTTAATTTAGTTGCAATTGTTGTTTTGTGATATTTGTGATTAAATTTCGATCATCAAATAGAGACATCTTAATTAAGTTAAAGTTGTGGTTTTATATGATGTTTGTGATTAAATTTTGGATAGAGACGTCTTAATTTAGTTGCAATTGTAGTTTTGTGTGATGTTTGTGATTAAATTTTGAGTTGTTTTACATTTTGAATGTTGTGGGGGTGAATTTTATCTTGGTTGATTTTAGTTTTAGCTTTGGTTTTGGTTTATTCGAATGTTGTGGCGGTGAATTTTATCTTGGTTGATTTTAGTTTTGGTTTTGGTTAACATGCAAGTTATGTGACGGTGAATTTTTATCTTGATTGATTTTAGTTTTGGTTTTAGTTTCATTTTTGTGGCTATCATAAAAGTTTTAAATTTCATGCAGGGTGACATCGTTGTTTAGCATGCAAATTTGAAATGAAAATGGTACAGAAATGTAAATGCATTAATTCAAAAGCGTACCTTGCAAGTTTTCTCATTCCTCCATCTCAAACTTCAGTACTTTGCAAAGCATATATATATATATATATATATATTATAGAAAAAGTAGGAAGTACAAACTCAAAGTGTGCCTACCAAATCCTACATCATAACTTGATGTATTTAAATATTAATGATGATTCCCTTTAGCAAATTATAATAAGCTCACATGTCCTTCGAGATTTCCAAAGTATTATGAAGAAGTCTCGGGTAATACCCTAGACATTTTATAGTCCCTGGAATTATCTAGAGTTCATTTTAGCCTTATTATGTTTACTATATAGTTCCTCCAGTTAATACCCTTATGCTCAATGAATTATGATGTTTTGATTATCTTTTAAGTGGGGTAATTATCACTTGATATCTCACTTATGAATTATACGGGTAAAGACCCTTGGGGCAACTTAACTTAATTAAGGAATTTAATTAATTTGAGTTTAGAGATGAACTTGTATTGTTTCGAAAGGTTTTAAATTAATTGTAAGTTATTTTCTAAACCTCATTAGATAAAATTTTGATTAAGCCTAGTTCACTACTACGCCCTTAAGATTTAATGGGTAGATTTGTGGTTATAAGCAAAAGGGTTTTCAATTTTTATATTCTTAATCCTTATAATGAATTATAAATCATCTCAAAACCATTAGTTTAGGGTTTTAAAGTGAGTGAATTATGATCTTCTAAAATCAAACCCCTCACCGTAATATCTCTCTATTTAAATATTCTTCCAAATTTCATTAATTTGAAAATTAATGAATTTATCCTTTATGAAATTCAAAGCGAGGTTGGTTTCTATTAATTATCCTTTTTTATGTTTTAATCATCAATACATATTATTTTAAGATCATTTATTACCCATTTACCCTCTTGATTAGGCCTAAAAATTAATTAAGCCTTAAATTCCAAAATTACCCTTTTGCCCTAAGGCCTTAACACCCTATAATTCATTAAATTGAATTCAAATGACTTGAAAATTTTATGCTACCCCACTCATGGGTTAATTAAAACATCAGAGGAGAAAATGTGGTTTTTCTGAATTTATTTAATTTTTATAATTATTTATAATGAAAAAATATGGATTTTCAATGAAAATTTAATAACTCTACCAAGACAAAACTTCTAACCTTAAGAAAATTATTGGAGGTTCACCTAGGTAAGAGAACCACTTTGACCAATTTTCATTATTTTTAGAGCTTTAATTTAATTATTAGAATTATTTGTTTTTTTAGTATTAATTAAATATAAAATAATATTTAAATGGAAAATTAAGTTTTATATTTTTATTAAATCTCTCTAAGTAGAGGGAAGCCAAAGAAATAAATTTCATATTTTTATGGATTATACTTTAATTATTAGAATTATTTTAGTGAAAAATTAGAGAAAATTCATTGTTAGCCTTTAGAAATTAATATCTTAATTTAGAAAATTGGGAAAATTATTTTAATTAGTTCTAGATATTATTTTAATTAGTTCTAGATGATTAGCAAGTCAAATGTGACGTCTTAGTATGTTTTTACAATTTTGTGATTTTTATGATTTTTAATTAATTTTAATTAATTTAAATGCTTGAAAATAGCTTAAGAATGAAGTATTTATTTTAATTCCAATTTTATTTTTGTTAAGTTCCTCTGATCATAAGGAGCTCCCAAAACTAATGCCAAAAATATGATTTCACTTAATTATTTCATTTGAGTGGTCAAATTAACTCCAATTGACTTGAAATTTTTATGGGGAGCTCCTCTAACATTAAATTATAGTTGAGAATAATTTTTGTTCCATTTACCTATATATTTATTCCAAATTTATTTTCTCTTCATTTTTAGGGTTGGTGACAATTAGGGTCATTCTTAATGGGTTAAACCAAATTTATATTTTTCCTAGGGCCCTCTAACTACAGTGAACCTAACAAAATAAGTTTTATATTTTTTATGATTATTTTAATTATTCTAATTTTTATATCAAAATAGAGGCTATTTACTTGAAAATTAGGTATATGTGCCTAGATGTCTCCCCAAACCTTGGAAAAATCAGAAAGAGCATCCTCATAACATATAGAATCAAAGCCCTAAAGATCAAGTTGTGGTGAAAAGTTTATGCTAATGGAGAATCAAAATAATGAAACATGATTTAAGTAATCAAAAAAAATATGCAGCAAATGGACATGAAAATATTTTCACATTATTCTCCTCTATTCACTGAGAAAGAGAATATTTTTATTTTATTTTTATGATTTTTTTACACAAAGTTATGCATTTTTGAAGTTATGAGCATTAAATAAATAATAAAAATATCCTATTTTTCTACTTAAGTGATGCGACGCCAACGCATCCTAGGTGTATCCGAACTTTACACGCAGCGTCTCTTGATTCGGCTCTGCCGTCCATGCCAGCTGCCACATGTCCCACAGTTCCACTCCGTCTGCTCTTCTGACGCAATCAGAGTCATCTGTGCGATACACGCGTGATCCAACGACGCGTGGTCATTGTCTCCAACGCATCAAGCCTGCAAACCGTCCATTTTCTAGAGTTAATATCTCGCTCGATACTCAACCAAATCAAGTGAGGTTTGTTCCTATAGACTCGTCTTAACTAGGATAACATATCCATATGGTTAATCGACCCTTAAATCAACTCTATGCACATGGAGAATCAAATGAAGCTCGGTTTAGGGTTAACTTTCAATACCTTGGTTCAGGAGGGGAAGCCTCGATTGGATGCTTGTGGAAGCTTCGTGGGGCTCCCAAGAGCCTAGGAATTGAGCCTCGAGCAGTGGTGAATCGACTAGATATGAATTCGACTAAGGCCGAATTAGGAGCATGATCAAAGTCCACCTTAGGGTGCTCTGGTGATGGGCCTTCTATGGGGGATCTTCCTCTCTCACTGTGGGGATGGTGTGGGTGCAATTAATTTGAATTTGGTGGAGGTTTAGTGAGTTTCCTGTTTCGGCCTTGGATTTGAGCTCCAAAATTAAGCTCGAGCAGTGGATTTGAGTGGTTAGGAATGGTTGGGTTGAACTCAAGAGGTCTTAAGGATGCTCTGGAAGAAATGTGACATAGTCTCCCCAAGGAATTTCAAGCTCTCCCCCTTTGTCCATGGAGGTGGGGTTTAAATAGATGGTGAAGGAGAGGTCACCAAGGGCAATTGGTGGGTGCCCTAGGTTGTTTATGTGGATGCCAACAATGTGCAAAATTCCAATTGGGATGAGTCAACTTAGATGGGTTCAATTTTGAGTTTTTGCCTAGGTGGAGCTTTTGATTTTGGGTTTTCCGTCCACCAAGGTTGTTGGCTTGCCGGCCAGGGAGGGGTCACCATCTGACTCAGGGAGGTCAGGGCTTAGTCTTAGTGAAGTCAATTGGGTTGGTCATGTGTAACGGTATGAGATTGAAATAATATGGGAAAAGGGCTATTTTAGGTCAATTTGGGTCAAATCATGGTTTGGGGCTGGGTTCACCCCTCAAGGCTGGTTTGGGTGCTGAGGGAAATCAAGAGGCTCAACTTAATCAATGTGGTGAAATCTCTATTCAAGGAGATTTGGCTAAACATGGGTTAGAATGGTTTATGGGAGGGGTTAAAAGAATCTTAAGGATATTTGAAAGTGGTTTAGCCTCTTTCCAATAATAGCTTGATGATGTGGCATGACTCTCAGGGCTTATCTATGACTTGGGAGTGGCTCCATGGTTTGTCGTTGGCTTGGTAAACTTTCATGAGGAGGGATTTTTTGAATTTATGAAATATTTTGGTGGATTTTGGCATGATGCTTGATTTGGAATGATTTTATTCTAGATTTAGGACTTTATAAATGATTTTAATCAAATGGATGATGAAGGGAAAAAATTATCATGTGGGCTTTGGACTTGGGCTTTTGGAATTAAGTATAGTGGGCTTTGGGCTTTTAAAAAGGAAATTGAATTTGGGCAAATAGTTGGGATAATTGAATATTGAGTTTGGTGTAGTAATATGTCATGTGGGATTTTGGAAATTTTGGAATTTTTAGGTCATGAGGTGTATTTTGGTAATTTTGGACAATTTTTGGGGTTTTTTTGGAAATTTGGTAATTTTTGTGAATTTTGGTCAATTTAGGTAGTGGTGAGGGGTTTGAGATTTTTTTTAGAAAGATTTGGGTATTTTTGGATTAACTTGGGATTTTTGGCAAAAATTAGGGTTATAGGGGTATTTTGGTAATTTGGTGGTTTTGGGCCAAAATGGGCCAATAAGCCATGAAGCCATACCAAACCAATAGAAGCCATATGAGGACTCATTTTGGATGCTCAATATGCTGGTTCTAACCCTCTTAGCCAAAGACTAGGGGTATAGGTTCATTCATATGAGCTTTCCAAAATGAGTAGGAGGCCAACTTAAGGGATCTTAGGGCTTAGGGTATGTGAGAGAGTGTAGTGTGTGCAAGTTAGCCACACCAAAACCAAATCATCCATGGCTAGTCCTAAGGTCTGACCATCCTATGGGGGACTCCCCTTGAGCTCATCCATATTGACCCCAACTACTAAGTGCTAGAGGTTAGGACTAACATGTGGAACTTCAAGCTGAGCAAAAAAGGGTTTAAAATTTCAAATGGTGAGGGTTCCTTTTCTAGTCCTCTAGGAATAGTCAACAGAAAAGTCTTATGGCTAGACCCTAGGCTACTAAAGAGGAAAAAACTAGACCTCAACCAAAAATGAGGTCAACAGACTTATATGTAGGTCATAAGCACAACTGAAGAGCTTAATAAAAGGCTTCGTATGTGTGTCATCGAGTAAAATTAATTTCAACATGAAATCCGCTAGTCTGGACTTTAAGTTTTCAATTTACAAAAAAGTGCAAAGTAATTTGTCGATGTTTTGCATTATGATAATATATGTATTATCCAGACATAGTCTTATGACACAAAAATAAATAATAAGGTGGAAGACACTAAAAGTATATGCTACCTCGGTGATGGTTTCTTCAGAGCACGACTATGGTGGTGGAGACACCATCTTATTAGGTTTGAGGCTCTCGCTCAAAGGCTCTATGGATTCCTTGAGTCATGGTAGGCTATTTATGATCTTCATACAATCCTATATCTTTTGGAAAGGATGTTTTGTACGTGTTACATCAAAAATTGATGCCAACAAAGGACCCCCAACTAACATGTTGCGCTGTTAAGGTGCAATGCACTTGTTGACAACATACTATTTTTGGTCAAACCAAGACTAGCTGAATTACTAGCCTGACTTGGTTGACTAAACTACTTTGGAGGATCGATTAAATAACTAAAGAGACTATCCAATTGTGGCACTCTACTTCCAGTGGTTATGAACTCAGTTGAAAGGGGAATGATTCCAAACACACCAAGCATGATGGTCACGAAGGCATGATCAGAAGGATGAGTTCAGAGGCTGCATGGGCACGACCTAAAATAAAATCAGTTTAGAGGCTACAGGAGGGTATGATTCAAAGAATGAGTATAGAGGTCACGATGGCATAACCCAAAAATGAGTTTGGAGGCCAAGAAGGCATGAATCGACAGATGGATTTAGAGACCATGAGGGCATAACCTAAAAATGAGTTCAATGGCTGAAACCCTTCTAAGTTCAGATGCACTTGAACACTAGAGTTTTACGGAAGTATACGTGTCGTATCATTATTTTTAGATTTATGAGTTTGGAATATCGATCCCAAAGGGAGCGAGGCATTTTAACTTAAGAGACGTTCTAGCTTACTAGGTTTTGTTCTTTAGCCTAGAAATAAAGTTAATTTTTGTACGACTACTAGTCCTACCGAATTAACAATAATCTTATTGGTTTATTCTTAAAGTAATTATACTAAATATAATTAAATTGGTAAAAATCAAGATATAAAACTACCCTCTCTTATAATGATCTAAGTGGTGCGCATGAACAAAATACTTTGATTTGCAAATGTGGGTAGTGATAATTAGGAGCAATTCTTTTCCTCACCCTCTTTTGAGTGCATAAAAAAGTTTGGTTAAACTAGTTTTAATTCCTTAAACCCCAGTTTGAATCTGTCAAAGCTTATTTCCCTATCTATTTTCATCGTCTTATGGACTACTTTTCCTTCTCCCACTAGTTTAATATGAATACTCTAATTGTTCCTCCATAGCTCACCCGAGTCATTATGAATCACAACGAATTTTAACTAATCACTTGGTCAAAATGAAAAGTAAATTAGACCTTGAAGAATACTCATCACATAAAAAAGTAAAAACCAATTTTAAAATTATTATACAATTCCTACACAACCTACTTATTCATCACAAGAGAAAGGTAAAAAGGATCTACTTACAATGCATGAAGGAAACAATACAAGTCATCGTTTTAAACAAAGCAAATGCACTAGATTTGTGTTTACAAACAATATAAGATGAAATAGAAAACAATGCATAACTTTTCTCTTACAAAATTGATGAAAACTCCTTGAAAAACGATCTCTAAATACTTCATGCAATGTTGAGTTCTTCTCTTACAATCACACACCTCTCAATCCTCACCAATATCTCAATACAATATCAAAGAAAAATACAAATTACTATCCTAAGAATTCCAAAGAATTTCCCTTAGGATTTCTGCAGCACTAAGCCTTATTCCCTTCTCCTCTTCTCCTCCTTTTCATCTCCAAATAAATCCATATAACTCTCTCCAACTCCGGGGATCATGTGAAATAACTGCAGAAAACTGCTCCAGGCGATTCAGGCGCATATGATCCACAGACGTTAAGCTCTCTGTCTTAGTCACTAATGCGTTAGTTGGAAGGTGATTGGATTATCGTGTGATTTCACTGGTAGTTGGTGTTGACCAGTTTTGATATGTTTTTCTTCTTTTTTATGATAATTTATAGCTTAAAATAAATGACTAATGATTTCTATTTTGCTGCTTTCATGAAATATGAGCTCCAGAATTTCAGGGACTTTCCGAAGATTGCTATGCCACTTCAGGCTATAGACTTCCTTTCTAAGGTCACGTCAGCCCCACAACTACAGTCTATAATTTTATAGAAGCCACCGAATACTTGCAGAACAGTGTGGCTTCTTTCGATGGGTTGACGGTCAAGTTGATTCCACTGCCAAAAGTGATCGCAAATTGATAACATCATCGAGGGACGATTTAGGACGAGACAAACATCTTCATGGTAAAAATAACATTAAAATTACTTTGTAATTTTACTAGTTTTTTATTTCTCTTTAGCATTTTTGGTTCTCACTGTTAAGTGAATTGTGTATTTGAACTTTTGTTCTGTTTTGAGATGAATTTTTGGTTCTAGAGTATCAAATATATGACTGTCACAGTTCTGTTTTAAACAACTTTACTAAATACAATTAGAATGTTCATTTCTCCAGAAATAACTATCTCACTTCCCGCAATAATTTCGTGGGACAACATAACTATAAGTGAAAAATAAAGAGACTAAGGCCCCGTTTGGGGCAACTTATAAGTGCGGCAGCGTTTTTGAAAACGTCGCCTAACTATTTGGTTTGCGCGTTTTTGAAAATGCTGTCTGTCGCATTTGAGTTTTTTATACTAAATGCAGGTTGCAGGTCGACCCCAGCGGTCGACCCGTGGGTCACGTTTCAGGATAAACTGCTCATCGTTCGACCTGATGGCTACATTTCAGGATAAACCGTTTATTCTGAAAAGGACAAGCTGCCCTTAAATATACTTAAGTCCCTAATTTGAACCCAATGGAAATTGCCCACCGGCAGGCGCCAGAGATTTTCAATTTTTCACAAAATTTCAATGTTTAGTTATTGTCGAGACTCGATAACAGATCGACTTGAGAGGAATCCAGCGCGGCGATGGGGCTATCGAAATGCCTAACGCCGGTGAGCCCATCTGCCCGAGTGGGATTTGTCGGCTCCCAATCCGCAGAATGGCAGCACTGCTTAACGGCGTCAAGCTTAGTCACCGGCGACGCCACCTTTTTTTTCCGCCACCCTAGAATCCCGCGCCTGAAGATTTCTCTTCTCCAGAATCGACCAAACAGGCATCTCCTTTTCCGAATGAAAGGATCAGGTATTAATTGTTCTATTCCTACCACGCTCTCATTGATATTAATCTGTAGTTTATTTGATCTCTCCGCTTCTATTCGCGGTATCAAAACATGTCCCTTTATTGATTATTCCTGTTTTTTATAATATTTGTCGTCCTAATGGTTTGTTAAATGCTAGCTGTTGGCAAGGAAGCTACAGAGGCCAACAAACCATAGCTTCTGAAATGTTAGCACCTTTGAATAAGATTTCTCACCGGATTTATGAAAACTAGACAAACGCAAAAATGCAAGTGTTCTGCAGTTTTAAGGGCCGAAATTTTTGCTCTGATTTTGCTTAAATCTAGTTTTACTAAATTCACAGAGAGGTGAATTTAACGGATTTATGATTTCTGGATTTTCTAAATTTTACTAATGCTAAATCCCAGCCAAACACCCCCAAATGGAGATGCCACTATGATGGTTCTCTGCAGTCTTATTAGATGTATTGCTTTTTTTATCGACTTCAAAAGTACTTATTACTAGATTTGCTAGGACCTTGAAGCTTTTGAAGAACTCTTAGTCTTTTTGAACATGAGACGATGCATTCTAAGGGACTTTAAAGTCCCCCTGATATAAATCATGGTTTTAATAATGTTTGATAAAAATCATTTCAAAATTAGGACTTATTGTGCAAGACTTGTGGAGGAGTTGATAGAGAATCTTCTCTCTAATTCGAATACTCATGTTCAAAGTACAATCTAACCATTAATTTTTAACATAGTTGTCATAAGAGCTTAACTTCCAAAATAAAATACTAGGATTTCTTTGTAGTTAATTGTAGTTCATGAGGTTGTCTAGTAGTGGGTTTTTGCTGACTTTGCGTTGGATTTATCATAAATCTTGACAAACACCAAATATGATTGCATAAGCATTACGTCTGCTTAAACCCATTTTCATTATGTTTCACCTTAAATTTGGGATTTACCAGTTTCCTTTTTTTGCTACAAGAAGGATTTAACTTACACTACTGGAATTTAACTTATTTTTGATCGTTATATACCATTTGGAAATTATTAAAAAAATCGTTGGTTAATAAAGATTTGATGACTTCAATGGTTTAGAGGGCGTAACTAATTCTCTTGTTGGTAAACTCCTACCTTACGGACTTTCCGATGGATTTTATCAGTTGGTGGCTTTTTGAGGGGTAGTATTCGTATGTTTATACTAAAAAAAAATCATTGATAAGTCATCAGTTGACCGTCAGATATATAAACAACGGTCTTAATCCGTCGGTTAATATCGAAAACATACTTGTTGGTTATCTCTTGGTTGATTGTCGGTAATGCACCAATGGTCAGAGGTCGTCGGTTAATTCCAAAATGAAAACTTTATCGATGGCTCTCGGGTTAGTTCGTAGGTTGAGTGACCAACATAATGTATCATTTTTTTATTGATAGACCGTTGAGAGATTGTCGGTTAAGCGCCGATTTATGTATTGACAGTCTATAACCGTCAGATCGTGTGAGAAAAGAGCGGAAAACCATTAAATAACCGTCGGAAAGCCGTCGAAAAATTGTAGCTTAAAAAGTAATCTTTTTTCATTTCATTACAATTTACACACTTGTAATCGTAACACATATATAAATTCAATTATATTTTGCACACTTTTACCAATCCAACTATGTAGTAGACTAAAATCATATTAATGAATGCACAAATTAAACACAAATAAATGCAACGTATTGAACCAAACCATTATGGTATTTTTACATAAAAATAACATATTCGAAATGTCTCTTAAAACAAATAGATATAAAAACTGTCCTAATCTTTCTCTGTGCCCTCATCGTCCTCCTCAATATCCACCTCTGGCGGATGCTTTCCTCTCATGCTGTTCAAACTTTATCTGATCGAGCCGAGCAACAACTCTGGTCTCAATATTTGTAGTGAATGTGACAACCTGCCTACGAACTTCATTCTTCCGAGTGGTAGAAGTATATGCCCTGAATACGCTAGAACAGTGATGAGTGTCGTTGGTCTGTGCCTGAGAACCCAATCCATAGACCCGTCCATTCTTCTTGTCTCCAACAGTCTCTCTTCACAGCTCATAGTGAACAAATCATGACCTGGGATCGTAAGTCCTCATGTGCGCTAAATTTGGCTCTCCTCCAACTATTGGAAAGTTTCCTACAAAAAATTTATAAAAGAAAATTAGATGAAAATTAAATTCAACAAATTCTTTGAATTGTATAACAGTTAATCTTATGACTAGTATGAGTCACTTGAGATTTGCTGTCATTCCAAGTGTGATTCGATTGCCGCTTATGGGTATGTGCATGCAACTCGACAATGATGGACTCTCGTACCAACTCTAAAGTCCGTTAAGCTCAAAAAATAGTTAATTTATATTTAATTTACTGTAATATTTAATGCACAAATTAAGTCTTACTTTGTACTCGGTTTGTTTGAGCACTCCAATATGCTTGAAGTCTCCCATGGCTCCACAGTCAAAGCATCAATTATATTTGGCCTGCTGACTTCTTTTCTGGTAATCTGGAGGATCCACAGACCCCAACCAATGCGTTGAACACATCTTTCTCGCCACACAGGGCATTGATACATCTTTCGTACCTCCCTGAACATGTCGCGAAGATGGTCACTCCCTTTGTGCTCGAAGCTCTTAATGTGAGCGCTAGAATAACTGTGTTTACAAAATGAATTTAAATATTTTGATTGATAAAACTATATGTAGCTTATGTTTAATGCGTTGGATATATATCCCAAACTCTTTAAACCATATATTCCGAACTCTATCGGGATCTTCTTTCAGGATAGGTATGGAGCGTTGTACTTTCTCTGTATGATATCTCTGATAGCATGAATAGCTTGTGTAGAGGAATGAGATATGAAAATAAGATATAATTATTTGTATATTAAATTAAAAAATATAAAATACTATTATCATTATCTAAAAAAAATTACATCTGCCCCATAAACTCAAGCTTAAAAGTGATATTCGTGCTGTCTGGCGTATCTCAATCAAAAGTAACAGTATGAACCTCCACCTAAGTAGACGGAGTTGGAGTCGTAGGTCGTGGTGGTGGTGCTAGTATGATGGGAGGATAGGGGCTGTAAGTCCGGGTGTGTGGTGGTGTTAGCGTAAGGGTTGAGGCCTGCGGGAACGTCTCAACAACAATATTGGTTGTGGTGGAGAGAGACAAATAAGTATTTGTACGCACAGATTGTGTCTTTGTCGTCCTCCTTTAGTACTAACCCCAACCATGTCCTCTCACGTGGAGGGAGATCATCCCTACCTTCAAAAGCCATCTGTAACATGAAAAGAAAAAGTAGTTCATACAAAACTTTAAAGAAAAGTATGATCATAATATTATGTTCATTTTACCATTTATTGTTACTAATAACAAAAGTCTAAATAGTAAACAAAAGACGAAACTTTATAGTGTAATCTACAAACTGCTACAACTGAAAGAATAAGTAAAAAATTAGATGAAAGTACAAAGAAAATATAAAACGTAATATACAAACTAGAAACAAAAAATAAAAATCTTCACAGTAAAGAAAAGATGAAATTGTAAAGTGCAATCTACAAACTACTATAATTGAAAATTTAAGTAAAAATATTAGAATAAAATACAGACTGAATGTAAAGTGCAATTTATAAGCTATGGAATTGAAAAAAATACACATTAAATAAAAAATAAAACTATAAATTGCAATCAACAAACTACCACAACTGAAAATATAAGTAAAAATATTATTGAAAAGTATGGAAAAAATGTAAAGTGCAATTTATCATATTTTTATTGTGTTAGCAGAATTTCAATAACTTAAACATTTTAATCAGCTTTATCTGATGAGTGACTAAATAATGTACTTAAAATTATTTCATCTAAAGCATCGCCGAAGTCATACTCTTCGAGATTAATTTTTTTGTGTTCGGCATTAACATCTTATTAGTTTATCTCTTCATGGGTAGAATCAAGTGAAATGCATAAATCTGTCTTTTATATTTTTTGATGAGCAGATTGAATAACATTTTAAATCTCTTATTTTTTGTTTACTTGTTTTGAATACTCCCTAGCCAACTTTATCTCTTATTTTATCGAGATATTGAAGAAAATATACTTTATTCACATGTCTTGATAATTTGAAATGATTAAATATAACATATTTTTTGTTCACTTTAACTTCTACGATATTATACGGTTGGTTTGCCATTATTCCATAATTAGGAATATGATCAAACCAGTCATAATTAAATATGAATAAACTTCTTTCAGTGGAGTCAGGATATTCTAATTGAACAACTTCTTTGACCATCTCATAATAATCCATTTTCTCATGTGATTTATTTTTTGCTTTAACACATACACCAGAATTACTTATTTTTTTTCTTTTGGTCAGGATCTTGTATTAAACCATTAGCCGTTCAGTTCATAAATTTGTTAAATATTCATGATGCACATGAGTTCTAAAACAAGATTTATTAAGTTTGATATATTACTCTATTGTTTCGATCATGAATCTATGAATTAATAAAAAATTATTTTTTTATTGTTTCATTCATAACATCTAAAATTGACTTGTAAGTTGAGTATAACTTGTGTACATTGTAAATTGTTGTGGAAAATCATTCTCTATCTCCTAACTTGTATCTTTTTCATGAGAATTTAACGAATCTATAAATAAAGTGTTCATACATTAAAAATCTCGTGAATTAAGTGACATTTATATTTTACTGAAAAATTGTGAACAACCACTAATAAAAAATATTTTACTCAATATAAGGTTGAATTTTATCGCGATTTAAAAGAACATAAAGAGTCGCTGTTCAAAGTTTCAGATTATTAAGATAACGTGATGTGCACTTCTCTGATATTTTTGAACCGACTTTTTGGTGGGTTTTTATTGCCCAAAATAGTAGGAGCCGAAAATCTTAATATTCTGCAATAGATATGTCTCGCATGTTAAACCTTCTGGTCTAATTTTATTCTTCAAAGTTCTCTTTAATTTAATAAAATATATATAATTAATATGTTATTTAACACATTGACAACCTTTTTAAACAAATAACAGCCTACTGCAGGAGTTATTATCTCTCAAATGGATATATCCAACGATACTGTATTGGATCACCAATTTTTACGTCATATAGTAGATGTACCGACAGATGCTCTATGATGTAAAAAAAAAATTAAGTGAGAATATCCTTTCTAGCTGGTACAATATTATTGGAATGCTTGTTTTTAACTTTCGTATGCCATAAAGTTTTAAACGAGTTGCACATAAATGCCTCAAAAACATACTGATTTCAATTAATAAATTTAGTATTTCACTCAACAAACAATTAAATATAGTTTATATCAAATTTTGCAAGAAAATATGACAGTCATGACTTTTCTTTTTAAATATCTTTCCTTCTCACAAATCAACATAATGACTCAAATTTGAACCATATATGCTAGGAAATTTTAATAATTAGAGTCACTCATAAATTGTTATTCGATGAACCAAAATAAAGTAATATTTTGCTTTAAGCTTTATAAGTTTACCAGCAGTAATTTATTGGTTCTCTAACTCTCCTTTTTTAGAAAATTCTTTCAATTCTAATTTGACATTCACTTTATCTTTAATTTTTTCCTTAGCATTCATCACATTGTTAAAACCATTATTAATAAATTTTTAACTATACGCATGACATTAAGATTGTGTCTCATCATTTTAATCTTCTAGTAAGACGGAGCAAAAAAACAAATATTTCTGTCCAATTATTAGTAATACTAAAATCTGAAGAACATTCGGATAATTAGTCATATTTGAAATGTTACTATTTTGAAATGTTACTATCAATCTGGAATAAATCATCCCCAATTACTCTTGAAGGTGACGTTGATTTCTCAAATTTGTTTCGTCTGAATGCATTTTTGAAAGGATATTCAACATGTAAAAACATACAATAACAGTCAAATCATAAATTTGGAGACCAACATTGATTGTTGTGTAAACCAAATTTCGAAAGGATATTCAACATGTAAAAACATACTATAACAATTTATGATTTCAAACCTAATTTGGAGACCAAATTTTTCGTTATGTATAAGTCTTCTGAAATTAAATTTGTTTAGGGTTTGTCCTTTTCAATAATCATGCAAACTGATTGAATTACTCTCGGGGCCTGCTAAAATTTTACTTTAATTTTCAACATTCTGAGAGCTACATATCACTCAGAATGAGATTTACAATCTTTCCACAGTGGCCTGTATGCCACATTTAGTAATTCTTAAAACACTCAAGCTTCTTGATTTAGTGGCTCTTCCTTCACTTGACTTGATAATAAGGCCTTGTTGCATCGAAGATCATTTCTACAAATTAGATAATAAGGTCTTGTTCTACTGAAGACCTTTTCTACAAATCTACTTGAGTTAAACTCATGTTTAGAATCATATCTCCTCGAAGGAGCAGAACTAAATATTGCATAGCCTACCCTCGAGCATGTGAAGTTAAAAATCAATAACTAGGTTAAAATCTTCAATGATATAAATCATACTTGGCTTCCTCAGATGCTAAGTGTGCTCGATTCTTGTGTTTCGAATATAAATAATGAAACCTACTCTTAGATATGTAAGTTGGAAGTTGAGATGCCGTTTGCACGAGATCTCAAAATCATTCAAGAACTCTTTCGTGATTCATTGTCTATCTAAATATAGTTTATGGTACATCCATGACCTTGATATATGCATATCCAAGGAAGTACTCTTAGCAAGAAACCTTAATATAGAAGGAAAAAATATAAATTAGGAAATTAGAAGGATAAAAATTGAAGGTATTACATTTGATGGTGTGCCTAAGCATTTTCAAATGTCAGTTATTAAAGCGACAAAACAACTAAATGCTAGTATCACATTCCAAAAAAAAGTTGTCGAGATCTTAACATATGTCGTTGACCTTATAGAAAAATAAAGAGCGTGGAAACGCCAATACAAAACATTAATGCTCTCTCATTCACTCCCTTCCTCAATATTCTAAATAATATTTTCATCCTAATAAGTCAAATTAAAAGTCACATAAAAAATATCACTAGTACTACTTAAAAGTGAAATACACATTTTCATGCATGGATTTAAAGCATTAAAGTCTCATATATATAAATAAATAAAATTAGTTGTTAGATACATAAATACATAATAATTATGTGCTAGGTATGTAAATTTGCCTTAAAAAGGGGCGTTCACATGCATATCATACAATTATTATGTATTTACATATCTCAAACCTAAATTTTCATATTTACACGCATAACAATTAAAACTTTAATATCACATCAAAAACATCAAAGTTATTAATTTTTAAAAGTGAAATACACATTTTCATGCATATGTTGAAAGCGCCAAAGTGTTAGGTATATATAAAGAGAAATTTACATTCATATTTCACAATTCTTATGTATTTACATATCTCAACCCTAAACTTTGATTTTTTCACAAATAACATTTTTAACTTTAATCATTTTAGAAATGACACTATTACTACTTTAAAAAAGTGAAATACACATTTTCACGCATATGTTTAAAGCATTGAAATGTCATGTATGTAAATACAAAATTTTAGGGGTGAGATACATAAAAACATTAGAATTGTGTGCTAGGTATGTCAATTTACCATTAAAAATGGGCATTTAATTGTGTAGCAGTCAATTCTTTATGTATTCTCATAACTCAAACCTAAACTTTCATATTTAGACATACAACACTAAAAACGTCATATCACTTCAAGAACGTCGATATCACAATTACTAATTTTTAAAATTGAAATACACAATTTCATACATGAATTTAAAGAATCAAAGTGTCATGTCTGTAAATATGAAAGTTTAAATGTGGGATATATAAAACATAAGATTTGTGTTCTAGGTATGCAGATTTGTCATTAAAATTTAAGTGTAAGATATGAAAAGAGTTAAGAGATGAGTTATAAGCATATAACAATGAGATACATCATCAAAATTATAGAAAACCAAGGTTTCGAGGTTACTTACTATTTGAGTGTAAGAACTCGAGAAATCATAAACAATACCAAAAATGAGATTCGAGAGGGTTCGGTCGGCTCCAGAGCTAAGATGCGTGCGCGAGAGGGACATAAGGAATTTTGAACGCCGGTTCAATATAAAGACCCTTTCCGATTACTTTCCAACAACCTTTTGACTGTTGATGCTTAATCTCTTTATAACCGACGAGTTCGACCCACAGTTAAAATAATATGACCACAGTAAAAATTATATAACCCAATAAACTACAGCTTGACCTTTCAACGGTTTATGACCATTGTCTTATAATTTACTCTGAATCGACGCTTTGGATTTTCAGTGATTATTTCATGACCTTCAAAAAGTTGATTCACTCAAAACCCACAGTTCAACCCGTAAGAAACCTGTAGGTTATATTAACTATCGCTAGGCTGTAGGAACTAAAGACAAATTTAGCGGCACACTCTAGATTGTCATTTTTTCTGCCGATTTTAACTGTTTTTCTTGTAAGTTAAAGTAGATCATAGTAATGTCTATAAAACTAGATTTATCAAATCCTGAGGAAGTCAAATCCTGAAAATTGTTTGTGGTTGAGGCTAAATCAAGTTAAAACTTTCTAAACTGTTTGACAACTTATTCATGATTTAAATTTATTTCTTTAAGTATCATTTAAATATTGATTATTGATGATAAAATTTTGATAACTATTTACTTTGATTTGATTTTCTCTTATATTGTTGATACTATGATTTTTAATTTTATAAGCGTTTATGCTCCTCAAGTAGGTTTAGCTATAGGTTCTAAAAAAAGTTTTGAAATGACTTAGAGTCCGTTTAGGACAGCTGCATCTTATCCAGCTTATCCTGATAATCTGGTGATAAACAACTAATTCGAATAATCTGTCTGTTTGGTTTGTGCGTTTTGAGAACAACTGATTCTGAATAAATGACCAAATTGCCCTTGTTCTGGATAAACTGCAGTTGTTTGGTTTGTGCGTTTTATAGATAGTTTATTTAAATTTTTTTTTACAAATTTTTAATAACATTCTTAATGCAACCATGAAGGGGAGAATGGGAAGATTGAAGACATGAAAATATTTCACTAAAATACTTCAGATCACATCAGAAATGCATAATTACCTAAACATATGTGAAATACACCATAATCCACTAGTATGTACTATAATGAGACTCAACAAAGAAGAAAAAATAACATGTCATTATAAGAAAAAAAAATAATGATATTGAGTTTAACATGTAGCAGCATATCATGGCCCATTGTGTCAGGGCACTGACACTCTAGAACCCATAACGAACCTGTCCGAGTGGGATACCGTAGAAATGGAAGCACTCAAATCAGAAGCGGTGTTCTTAAATTTTGACACCGACAAACTCTGAGCAGCGGTTTCAAGTTGAGCTGTCATAGAAACAGACGTAATTTCGGTCCACGTAAAGAAAGTGCAGTCCTCTTGTTCTTGTGCCCCCCCGCGGGCACCTGTAAAATTGACTCCCGTAGCTATGTGGCCGGCGTGATGTGAGTAATAAGGTCGGTAGCCCACACCGGCACATCACCTGCCTGGACTTCCCTGAATATCCAGAACTCATCGTTCTGCAGTTTAGAAAAAGAACAATAGATCAATCAAAAAATTCTGGAGATAGGGAAAATTTACTTACCGAAATATCGAGAAAACAATTGCCGACAACAAAGTTTTGTTGCCATCCAAGCTGCTCCGTAGTTATATCAATAAGATCACTATAGCACAACCATCTATTCCCATTAAGCTTGTTTAAACTGTTTATAGCATCAAACCAGTGCTTCCGCGGGCAGCTTCTCCCCATTCCGAACGGAATTATCTTCCCTCCCTCTACTTTACTTTTTTTAAGAAATCTTTCAGGAAGAAATAATAATCGAAAAACTTCAATAATAAGACATCACAAAAAAATCTAAATTCTAGTTACGGCCCACCATAGATAACCAAATTTGTGCATACGAAACTCTTGATTCTTACGGTAACCAAAGACAACAACTTATAAAATGATTGGATCGAATGGGAGAAGAGGGAAGAAAGTGTTAGATCTCCTCAAAGCGCGACAGTAGGGCGTGATAGATATAGATCTCCTCTTCTCAGAGCGAGGAACGTTAGGGCATGAAATGGGAAGAGCGAACGAGGAACGTTAGGGCATTAACTACGGAAAGCGGAGGAGGCGGAGGGATAAGTAATGTAAAAACCCTTCGAAACGCTCGATCACGTTACATTAAGTGCGGGCCGCGGTACTGTAGAAAGGAGATTGTGCGTTTTACGGGGGGCACCCGAAACACTCGAGCCAAACTGAATGACTGCGTTTTCAAAACACACAATCAGCAAATAATCCTCCCTCAAACGAACCCGTAACTAGCATTTGGATTTTTTTGTGATGCCTTATTGTTAAAGTTTTTTGATTATTGTTTCTTCCTGAAAGATTTCTTGAAAAAAGTAAAGTAGAGGGGGGGGGGAGATGATTCCGTTCGAAATGGGGAGAAGAAGATATCCAGGGGAAGCAGTGGTTTGATGCTATAAGCAGTTTAAACAAGCTTAATGGGAATAAATGGTTGTGCTATAGTGATTTTATTGATATAACTACGGAGCAGCTTGGATGGCAACAAAACTTTGTTGTCGGCAATTGTTTCCTCAATATATCGGCAGGTAAATTTTCTATATCTCCAGAATTTTTTGATTGACCTATTGTTCTTTTTCTAAACTGCAGGACGATGAGTTCCAGATATTCAGGGAAATCCGGGCAGGTGATGTGTCAGTGTGGGCTACCAACCTTGCCACTCACATCACGCCAGCCACATAACTACGGGAGGTAATTTTACAGGTACCCGCGATGGACACAAGGACAAGACTGCACTTTCTTTAAGTGGGCCGAAGTTACGTCCGTTTCTATGACAACTCAACTTGTCACCGCTAGTCAGAGTTTGTCGGTGTCAAAATTTAAGAACACCGCTTCTGATTCGAGTGGTTCCATTTATACGGTATCTCACTCGGACAGGTTCGTTATGGGTTATGGAGTGTCAGAGCCGGGCACAATGAGTCGTGATATGCTGCTACATGTTAAAGTCAATATCATTATTTTTTTCTTATAATATTGACATGTTATTTCTTTTTTCTTTGTTGGGTCTCATTATAGTACATACTAGTGGGTTACGGTGTATTTCACATATGTTTAGGTAATTGTGCATTTCTGATGTGAACTGAAATATTTTAGTGAAATATTTTCATGTTCTTCAATCTTCCCTTTCTCCCCTTCATGATTGCATTAAGAATGTTATTAAAAATTTCTAAAAAAAAATTCAAATAAACTGTCTATAAAACGCACAAACCAAACAGCTGCAGCTTATTTAGAACAGGGATAATTTGATAATTTATTCATAATCAGCTATTCTCAAAACACACCAACCAAACAGACAGACAGATTATTCAGATCAGCTGTTTATCATAAGATTATCAGGATAGACTGGATAAGCTGCAACTGCCCAAACGGACCATACGGCCCACCATAGATAACCAAATTCATGCATACGAAAGTCTTGATTCTTACGGTAACCAAAGACAACAACTTACAGAACGATCGGATCGAATGGGAGAAGAGAGAAGAAAGTATTAGATCTCCTCAGAGCGCGACAGTAGGGTGCGATAGATATAAATCTCCTCTTTTTCAGAGCGAGGAACGTTAGGGCACGAAATGACAAAAGCGAGCGAGGAACATTAGGGCACTAACTATGGAAAGCGGAGGAGGCAGAGGGGTAAGTAATGTAAAAACTCTTTGAAACGCTCGATCGCGGTACATTAGGTGCGGGCGACGGTACTGTAGAAAGGAGATTGTGCGTTTTACGGGGGGGGGACCCCAAACATTCGAACCAAACTGAATGACTGTGTTTTCAAAACGCACAATCAACAAATAATCCCCCCCAAACAGACCCTTAGAAGAATTAATAAAATGATATATTTTGAAGAAAAAAAATATGTTGGAGGAGATTTAAATAGACATATCGGTGTAGTGGTAGAAGATTTTAGAATTATTCATGACAGCTATGATTTTGGAGTGATTAATGAAGAAGGTAGAGCCATATTAGATTTTACTTTAACGTATGATTTTATTATTGCTAGTACTTTATTCAAAAAAAAAGATGAGCCTATTATTACTTTTAAGAATGAATCTAATAAAACACAAATTAATTATTTTTGTATGAGAAGAAGAGATCGTCGAGAATGTATATATTGTAAGGTCATTCCAAGTGAGAAGTTAAGTGCTCAACATCCATTCTTAGTTTTGATTTTAAGAATCATTGTCATGGAATTAGATAGAGCACTTAAAGATACATAAAATTATTTTTATGAATAAACTTCAAGATTTCATGATTTGAGATGTCCATGAAGATGTAAAACTATATGTGAGATAAAGTAACAAATACTATTAAATAAGTGGCAAAAGATGTACTCGGAGAATCAAAATAAAATGTTTCTATAAATAAAAATAGTTTTTGGTGGCATAATAATGCGTAGGAAAATATAAAATATAAGAATTTATGTTATAAAATTTGATTTAAATGTAAAAGCTTAACAAACTGGAAAAAAATATAAAATTACCTGTAGGGAGTTTAAGTGAACAATCTGTGATGTTAAAAGTTATGCTATTAGTGATCTTATAATATATTAGATACTAAAAGGGTAAAGATTGTATGTAGAAACTAGCCAAACAAAGAGAAAAAAAAAATATAGATTTAACTCAAGCAAAGTGCATCAAAAATGAAAACCAAAAAGTACTTTTTCTTTAAAAAAAGATAATCAACATAGTTAGGTGAGTTATTTTGATGAATTTTTCAATGAAGTTTCTGAAAATACGATCAATCTTAGTGATCCTAATATTGTTAATAATAATAAAATGTTTCATTTTTACCATCACATTAGTAAAAAAGAAGTTGAGGCTTTAAAAAAAACTAAGGTTGAAATGTTTTTAGGACCTGATGATATCACAATTGAAGTATGAAAATAATTAGAAGATTTGGGAGTTTCTTGGCTTACTAAACTCATTAGTATTTTTTTAAAAACTAAAAAGATGCCTAAGCGGAGGAAGAGTATTTTGGACCTCATTTTTAAGATAAAAGGGGATGCATAAGAGTCTGCAAATTATAGAGGAATTAAGTTGAGAGAGGGTAATTGAACATAGATTAAGGCGTATTATAAAAATTTCTCATAATAATTTTGGATTTATGCCGGGCAGGTTTACCATGAAAGCTATACATTTATTAATTGAACATAGATTAAGACGTATTATAAAAATTTCTCATAATCATTTTGGATTTATGCCAGACAGGTTTACCATGAAAGCTATACATTTATTGAGAGGTTTGATGGAGAAGTACAGAGATAATAAGAAAGATTTACATGTGATCTTTATTGATTTAGAAAAACCTTACGATAAGGTCCCAAGAAATATACTTTGAAGAGTTCTAGAGAAGAAAGGTGTTGATATGACATATATTAAAGTCTTTAAAGGTATGTATACTATAACTGTTACTTGTGTTTGAACAATACGAAGACTGACCAATTATTTTCCTATTTCAGTTGGATTACATCAGGGATCCGCTTTAAGCTCATATCTTTCTAATTTAGTTATGGATGCTCTTACTGAACAGATACAGGAGGATGTACCTTGGTTTATGCTTTTCGCTGATGACATCATTCTTCTAGATCAAATTAGAGAAAGAGCTTAGGAAAAGCTTGAATTATAGAAGTCTACTTTGGAGTCTGAAGTCCTTAGTTTGAGTAGAACTAAAATTGAATATATGGAATATAATTTTAGTAGTAGTAGCTCTAGTGACAGAGTTGTAACTATGGGTGATCAAATTATTAAAAGTTGTGAACTTTTTTGATATGGCGGCTTTTTTGTTCAAAGTGATGGTGATATAGATGGGGATGTTATTAGTAAAATTCAAGTTTATTGGTTGAAGTGGAGGAATGCTTCAGGCTTATTGTGTGATTGAAAAGTACTTATGAGCCAATTGCAAGTTATCCTTGGCTCTAAATCAGCTTGAAAAATGTTTGATCAAAGATGTTAATTTTTCACCTTTATGCATATTTGAAGTGCTTATGAGCCGATTGCAAGTTTCAAAAATTATCATGTTAAGTCCTTATTCTATTTTCACATATTGTTGTATTATAAAATTTTTTCGATGTCGTTCCTTGTGCATTTGATTAACTTATTGTTTTCTTTGAGCCGTTTCCTGGTTCTCTATGAATATTCATCTTTTAACACATTCCTTTGACCTTGTACTATGGTTTTCCTTCTTTCATTTGTCAATTATACCAGCATGCGTTGTTTTTTTATGATTAAGAAAAAAATAATGTTGCATCTTTATGATAACAATGCAAAACTAACCAGTTACATCAACTGGTTATTGCCCATGTTTGCAGTTTATTATTGCCCATGTTTGCAGTTTACCTTGTATCTTTATTTAATGCATTGTGTGATTATAGTTATCTCAATTTTTTTCTTTTTCACGTTAGTTAATGTTGCTGCATTTTGCAAACGAGCATAATAGTTCTATTTTATTGGAAAGGGGTGACTCTCACTGTTTTTTTTTTATTGTTGATCATACAAGTTTTTTAAAACAATTTATTTATTTATTTTAATTTCGATTAGATGCTTTTTCGGATCTTGAGCTTAGGAGACCTGAAGAAAGAAGACTGCCGTATAGACATGCAAATGGAATATTTTGGATTTTACTTCTCAACATTGGCATTTTTGCAGCAGATCACTTGTTTCAGGTACTTCATGAGATTTTCCCATCCTATTTTGTACTTTTCTTTGGCTGTGCTAATCTAGTTAAGTACTTTGGTTGATAAACTTTGTTGATGACCTTCATTCAGTTGGCAACAAAATAGTTACAAACAGAAATAATACTGTATAAACCTCTACAAAATTATTTGTTTTGGTGAAAATGACCCAGCTACAACTACAGGCATTCAATGGAAAAATCCAACCATAGTTGAGAATCAATCGTTATTTTCTCTTCTGTACAATCTTATAAATATTAGAAGAAGGATAATAAGTAACCAAACCACAATATAAAATACTTAGAAGATTTGACATACAATCTTCATTTTGTATCCATATTCATTTTGTATCCATATTTATGCTGAAGGATATTTTATAGCACCATCGGGCATTGCACTTTCCATCGGCATCACCCCACTTATCTATACACCACCACACTTTTATACGAAGACATTGCACTTGGCTATGGCAACATTATACTTGCCTATGACACCACCAAGCTTGTCTCTGACGTCATCATGCTTGCACCAATGAAAAAAAAATTACTTACCTTTTCTCATTTGCCTCTCTTTAATTTTTTTTCCTTTTCTTTCATCACCACTACTCCCTGTCTCTCCCTCTCATTTATTTTTCCTAAATTTCTCTTAATCAACCTTGGTCTGCCTTTGTGTATATAACCATTTTGGTTATAATGCAGCCAACATGATAAAAGTACACAGAGGAATGAATTATCCAAATCAAGATGGTATGATTTTAGGAGCAATATTGATTTTATGATATTTATAGGATTCTTGTTGTTATACATTTAATGATTTATTAGATATGCAATAGTATGGACAACCTTTCTCTAATAATGCTTTTGGATTCTACCAGTATCATATTGATTGAGAAACATTCAGAGGTGTTTATTTTTCATCTTATCCTATATTATTTTGTTGACAGGTGTGAATGCATGAAGTTTGGTGAATAATTTTTGTTTGGAGAGGATATTCTCTAAACCATTGAAGTGGATAGTGGTCCAAACTCTCCAGTTTTGATAACATCATTAGTTAGGCAGACTTTAGCTCTAGCCTTAAATGTATAACAAAAAAAATATTTTATTGTTCTTAGGAATCATTTTTCTTTGACATCCAGCATTAATAGATTTTTTTCAATGATAAATTTATTAGTTGAATGTTGTAAATTAATTCCCTTTAGTTGTCTGTAAAAATTTTGTTTGAGGCATTAATTTTTAAACTTATCTTTTTCTTGAGACCATTTGATGGCGGATTCATACGTTTTAGTTCAAGTATCATACCCTATACTCTCCCGAAAGAGTCTGCTAAGGTTTTCAAATAATTGTGATTGTTAAAAAAAAATAGATGTTTTGTTTTTGTTTTACTTTTGTCTGCTAATACATAAAAAATATATGCATTTTTAGATTCATATTTTATACTTATTTTTTATGATATTGTACTTTAATGGAAGATATTTTGATATTTTCTTGCAGGTTGTTGATTTTTAGGGCTTAAAGCAAAAAGAAAACAAAAAAAATATGAAATTTGAAGTCAAAATGACGTTTTTGAAGAAATACTCAGCGCCAGCAGCGCCGACGGCGCAGAACAAATTAACACGGAGATTTTTTACTCAGCGCCGACGGCGCCAAAGGCGGTGCAGACCCCGTTTCTAGAAGGTTCGATGTATTTGGACGACTTTTTGAAGAGTTTTGGAGGCACCTCTTGGAGAACTGACCTTGGGCCCTATGTGGGGCCGAATTTCATCAGAAAATTCGCTCATCTACTTTCATTTTTTCGTACCACATCATTCCATTCCACTTCCATATTGGAGTCAATTAGTGATTTTGTTTTCATAGTTTAGAGTTTTTGTGATGAGATTTAGTGTGAAACTTTCTGTAAGAGTGTTGGAGAAGGAGAAAAGAGAGCAATATTTTCTTCCTGCATTTCTAAAGAAAAACTACAAAAGATTTACTTTGAGAATGAGTTTTCAGATAAGTATTGTTTGTTTATTAGTGTTGTATGAACTTTCTTTTATACATGAAATTTGTATTTTATTATTTTTTTCTCATAAAGTCTAAGTAGTTCCCTCTATTTTTCTTCATACTCTGAGATATGGTGAAATGAAAAGATAATATGAATGTGCTAATATTAAATTGTAAAATAAATTGTGATGATTTTTTAACTCCGAACTTAATTTACTTTTCGATCTGGTCAATTGAATTGTTAAAATGTGTTGTGAAACTTGTGATGATTTTTCAACTCCAAACTTAATTTACATTTTGATCTGGCCAATTGAATTATTAAAATATGTTGTGAAACATATGATCAACTCCAAACTTAATTTACTTTTCGATCTGACCAATTGAATTGTTAAAATGTGTTGTGAAACATATGATCAATTAATTTACTTTTCGATCTGGCCAATTGAATTGTTAAAATGTGTTGTGAAACATATGATCCGAGAAATGGAGTATGAGTTCTACCAACAAAGTGAGAATCACATTTAAGTCCATGAAGGAATATTTCGTTCATGGAATTAAGTGCAAATAAAAAACAACAGAGTAAAGATCACATTTGAATCCATAAAAGAGAACATCGTTTATGGAATTAAGTGCAAATAAATAGGAAATATTATTTGTTAGGTGTAGAATTGGAGAACCTTTAGGGTGACAGTAAAATCTTCAATTCAGTCTTAGTGTTTAAGAACTGAAGCGAGAGCTAGCCGTCAGGTGAAGGGAAGTGAGAGCTCTGGAGTGGGAGCCGATATTCTCCTAGCCTAGCCACGAATTTAGAGACTAAACACTGAAATTAGCCAATGATTTTCTATGCACTGTATCAGTGTAGAAAATTAAAATTGCTTCTATTTGACACAATACATATTATGAACATTTATCTCATCTCATTTTACCATAGCCTCATTGTAGTGAGAATTTTTTCACATAAGAATCTTCGTTACATAAACATAGTTAATAAATTAGTATTTACTATTTTAAATTTTGCATATTTGATTTGATAATAGTTTCGAAATTTAATTTTGATTACATCTCAACTATTGAAATTAGTGACAGTGGTTTCAATTGACGTTCTGTGAATTTCCTAGCAAATTTGTCATTTCCAATTTAAAACTTTCCCGTAGGATCGATACTTGGGGCTTAAATAGAAAGTCCATTATTACTTGATAACGATACGTATACTTGCGTGGAATCTGAATATTAATTGATTATATTTAATTAAATTTTACACAATTAATTGCAAAAAAAAAGTCAGATCAAGTTTTTGACACCGTTGCGTGGGGAAGGTAACAGTTGAATTAAATAGTTTTGATAAATTAGGAAATTTAGAGATAATATATATACCATAAAAAAATTATTATTATAATATATATATATATATATATATATATATATATATATATATATAAATTTAAAAATAAAAAATCCAAAAAGATATATTTTTTAGAGTGTTTTACTTTACTTGCTTTATTTGTTTATGCGAAATATTGGATCTGAAGGTTTAATACCTTACGATTCAGAATTAGAATGTTCTATTAGAAAAATTCGAAAATAACAAAGAGAAATTAAAAATTTACAAGAAATGACATATAACTTATATAATCCAATAAATGAAAATCGACAAAGACCTTTAAAAGATTATGCGAATCCGACAACAGATGAACTTCACATGACTATTCAAAATTTTGATGTTGCTGCTAATTCATTCGAGCTTAAACCTGCTATTATCCAAATGGTACAAAATAATCAGTTTGGAGGATCACCTACTGAAGATTCTAACTTACATCTTCCTAGTTTTCTTGAAATTTGTGCTACATTTAAATATGACGGAGTGTCTAATGATGCTGCTAGGCTTAGACTTTTTTCTTTTTCATTAAGGGATAAAACCAACGCTTGATTAAATTCGTTAGCATCTGGATCTATTAAAACTTGGGGAGAACTATCACAAAAATTCTTGCCTAAATATTTTTCACTCTCGAAAACCGTTAAGCTTAGAAATTATATTACATCTTTTTGTCAGTTTGAAAAGGAATCAATATATGAAACCTGAGAAAGATTTAAAGATCTTCTTAGAAAATGTCCACATCATGTTTTACCAGATTGATTAATAATTCAAACATTTTACAATGGATTAGTAGGATCATTGAGATCTATTATAGATGCTGTTGCAGGTGGTTAATTAATGTCAAAGCCTTTTGATGAAGCATATTCTTTAATTGAAGAAATGATTACTAATAATTTTCAATGACCATCTGAAAGGGTAAATCCTAAGAGAGTAGCTAGTATTCATTATTCTGATGTAATGTCTATTTTGACATCTTAAATTGCTGCTATTTCTAAAAAGATTGATCAAATGACAATAAATTATTCTTAAGTACCCCTAGTATTAGAGGAGAATTCACTAGGACAGATTATTGATAGTCAATCATCTTATGAAACTTTAAACACTATAAATAATCGAAATAACAATCCCTATTCTAACTATTTTAACCTTGGATGGAAAAATTAATTGGAATAATTATAATAATTCGGTGAATCCATCCAGAAATCTGAACAATCAAGGAAATCTTAATTTTCGACCTTGTTATCCTCCGGTATTTAACTCTAACCCCCTAACCCACAAGTTAAGGAAAAGAAGTTGATGATGGAAGAAATAATGTTGAATATGAGAAATCAAATATAGAATCAAGGGGCTGCTATTAGAAATATTGAAAATCAATTAGGACATATTGCTACTGCACTTAATAATAAACATTCTGAAATTCTTCCAAGTACTGTGGAAGTTAATCCAAAAGATCAAAATAAAGAACAAATTAAACTTATTCAACTACGAAGTGGAAAAGAAGTTGAAAGAAAGATCCAAAGAGAAACTGAAGTTGATGAAAAAAATGAATAAATGGAAAATGATCAATAGGAGAATGAACAAACACAGAGCCCTATAGAAAAATCATTACCTCTGTTTCCTAAAAAACGGAAACAGATGAATAAAGATAAACAATTTACAAAATTTTTGGAAATCCTTAAGAAGTTAACGATAAATATTTCTTTTGTTGAAGCTTTGGAACAAATGCCAAGTTATGTTAAAATATATGAAGGTTGTATTAAACAAAAAAAAAGAAGTTTACATATCATGAGACCGTTTCACTTAGTGAAAAGTATAGTGTTATTATTCAGAAAAAGCTTCCTGAAAAATTAAAAGATCCTGGTAGTTTTACTATACCTTGTGCAATTGGAGAAAATTTTTATGGAAAAACTTTGTGATTTAGGAACGAGTATCAATCTTATGCTTTATTAATATTTAAACATGTAGATTTGGGAGAAATTTCCCCTACTGCTGTAACTTTTCGGTTAGCTGATCGATCAATAACTTATCTAAAAGGCGTTATAGAAAATGTGCTAGTAAAAGTGGATAAATTTATTTTCCCTGTAGACTTTATAGTATTAGATATGAAGATAAAGAGATTCCCATTATTTTAGGGAGACAATTTCTCGTTACAGGGAGAGATGTAATAGATGTGCAAAAAAGAGAATTAATGATGAGAGTTAATGATCAAGAAGTGAAATTTAATATAACAAAAGCTATGAAATATTCTGAATAATAAAATATAATGAATGTTTCGGGATGGAAGTAGCTGATTATCTAAATAATTAACAGTTTAAGAATGAATTCGAAGATAAATTAAAGCAAGGAGAAATTTTTTATACTGAAAATGAAGTAAAAGAAGAAAATTTAGATTATATTTAGGACAAATTTGATGCATTAGACTTTCTGGAAAATGATAGTAAATATCTTATTCCTTCAAGTATCAAACCACCTGAACTTGAATTGAAGATATTACCTGTCCATTTAAAATATGTATTTTTTGGAGAGTCATCTACATTGCCTGTTATTATATCTTTTGAGTTCACTAAAATTCAGGAACAAAAGTTGATAGAGATGTTGAAAAAGTATAAGAAGGTTTTTGGATGGACTTTAACAGATATTAAAGGAATTAGTCATTCAATTTGTATGCACAAAATTTTATTAGATGCACAGTATGAACCTAAAGTGGATCCTCAGAGAAGATTAAACCAAATAATAAAAGAAGTTGTTAAAAAAGATATTTTAAAGGCGTTAGATGCTGGAATTATATATCCTATTTCAGATAGTGCTTGGGTAAGCCTAATTCACTGTGTTCCGAAGAAAGGAGTGACTATTGAAGAAAACAAGAAAAATGAATTAATACTAATAAGACAACTGGTTGACGATTTTGTATTGACTATAGAAAACTAAATATGACTACAAGAAAAAATCACTTTTCTTTGCCTTTTCTAGATCAAATGTTGGATAGATTGACTGAGAACAAATATTATTACTTTTTAGATGGATATACCGGATATCACCAAATTTCAATTGCTCTAGAGGATCAAGAGAAAACAACGTTTACAAACCCATATGAAACATTTGTTTTTCGTAGAATGCCTTTTGAACTATGCAATGCACCTGCAACATTTCAAAAATGCATGATGTCAATTTTTAACAATTTTATATAGCATGAAATGAAATTATTTATGGATGATTTTTCTGTATTTGAGACTTCGTTTGAGTTATGCCTTAATAATTTAGAAAAAGTTTTGGAGATATGTGAAAAAATCAATCTAGTCTTAAATTGGGAAAAATGTCAATTTATGATTGCGGGAGGTATAGTTCTTGGGCATAAAATTTCTGAAAAAAGTATGGAAGAAGATCCAGTAAAAATCCAAGTTATAGAAAAATTACCACCTCCTAATAATGTTAAAAGTGCGAGAAGTTTTCTAGGACATGCTAGTTTTTACAAGTGCTACATAAAATTTTTTTCAAAAATAACTAAACCTCTATGCCAACTTTTAGAAAAAGATACGAAATTTGATTTTAATGAGGAATGCATAACAACATTTGAATTATTAAAGAAAAAATTAATCACTACACCTATAATAGTACCACCTAATTAGGAGAAACCATTTGAAATAATGTGTGATAAAGTGATTATGCTATTGAGGCTGTATTAGGACAAAGACACGACAAAAATTTTTAAGTTATATATTATGCTAGTAAAACTGTAAATAAAGCTCGAATTAATTATACTACTACTGAAAGAGAGTTATTAGCTATTGTTTATGCCTTTGATAAATTTAGATCTTATTTAATTGAAATTAAATGTATAGTGCATACAGATCATTCTGCTATTAAATATTTGATGCAAAAGAATGATGCTAAACTAAGATTAATTAGATGGATACTTATATTGCAAGAGTTTGATTTTACCGTGATAGATAGAAAGAGAAATGATAATCAAATAGCTGATCATTTGTCTAGAATAAAAATAGAAATATTAACTAATTTTAAAAATGATAATCAAATAACTGATCATTTGTCTAGAATAGAAATAGAAATATTAACTAATTTTGGAAGTAAAATTTAAGAAAATTTTTCTGATGAATATTTATATAGTATTGATGAAATGGATGTACCGTAGTATGCTGATATAGTAAACTATATTGTAATTGACATTCTACCACCTAATATCAAGAATCCACAATTAAAAAAACTTATCTATGATTCGAAAGACAATTTTTGGGATGACCCATATTTATATAAACAATGTAAATATTTAATTATTAGAAGATGTGTGCCTTATGAAGAAACTCAACAGATAATTGAAAGATGTCATGATTCTGAATTTGGAGGACATTTTGGAATAAATAGAACTGCATATAAAATTTTGCAAGTTGGATTTTATTGGCCTACTATTTTTAGAGATATTAATGAATATATTAAAACATGCGATAGATATCAAAGAGTAGGAAATATTTCCAGAAGAGACGAAATGCGTCTAAATTACACATTAGAAGTTGAAATTTTTTATGTGTAGGGATTAGACTTATGAGACCATTTATGCATTTATTTGGAAATTTATATATATTACTTGTTGTTGATTATATTTCTAAGTGGATTAAAACTATTGTTGTGCCTAGATGTGACGCTCGGAGTGTTTCTAAATTTTTAATTAAAAATATTTTTACAATATATGGAATGCTGAGAGTAATCATTACTGATGGAGGATCTCATTTCAGAAATAAGAGAATCAAAAAATTAATCAAGAAATATGATATAATGCATAGATTCTTTACTGCTTATCATTCTCAAACTAGTGGTGTAGCAGAAATATCGAATCGTGAAATTAAACACATTTTAGAAAAATATGGAAATCCTTATAAATTGGATTGGTCTGCTAGACTAGATACTGCATTATGGGCATACATAACTGCTTCTAAAACTCATATAGGAATGTTCCCATATAGATTGATTTTTGGAAAAATATGTCATTTACCAGTAGAATTGAAACATAAAGCTTTTGGGGCTATTAAAGAATTTAATTTTAATTTAAAGGATGCTGATGAGAAAAAGTTTTTGCAACTCAATAAACTTGAGGAGATTAGTAATGAAGCATATGATAATACAAAAATCTATAAAGAGAAAATGAAAATATGGGATGATCAGAAGATTGTTAAGAAGAAATTTGAACCTGGACAAGAAGTTCTACTTTATAATACAAGATTGAGATTGTTTCTAGGAAAACTAAAATCCAGATGGTTAATACCATTTAAAGTGATTAAAGTCTATCATTATGGAACTGTTGTTATTAAAGATCCTAATACTTGAAATATATTTAAAGTTAATGGATCTCATTTGAAACATTATGAAGGGCACATACCTCAATTTAAAGAAGTTTTAATGTTAAGTCAACCCAACTAAACAAATGGTATGTCGGGCTGATAATGTTGAACCAAGCGCTTCGTGGGAGGCAACCCATACTTATATCGCTATGTATTACTATTTAGCTTGTGAAGTGTCTTATATATTAGTAGATAATAATCCTATACAATTGCATTTATTATAAATAAAGTCAAATATTGATATTGGAGTAAAATTTGGAATCGAATTGAATAAAAAAAATTGAAAATCGCAATTTTGGCCACTGGCGCCGATGACGCTCTAGATAACGGACATTAGCGCCGGCAGCGCCAATCGGGAGCGCCGACGGCGCCGACTGCAGTTGGACGGCTTTAGACGACTTTTGGGGGGTTTTGACGTGATTTCACTTCATAATACCCGTCGGGACGAGTTTAAAAAGGCCTAGAAACATCCTTGGACGCCTAGTAACTTCCTATTTTCGGATTCCATNTATGTGTATTTTTGGGAATAAGTTCACTTAATTTGGGAGACCCTTGGTCCATGGCTTTGTTTAGGTGGTTAGATGGGGTTTGGCTCAGTCTTAGGGGTCAACTAATAGCTGAGGTGGAGTTAATTTGGTTGCTTTAGAGTGGTTGGGTCACATTTAGTGCATGGGTCCAAGCGGGTGCAAATGATCAAGTCTTGGGTTTGGTCTAAGCTAGCCATGTCAATTGGCCCAAATAAATGTTTCATTTGGTGTGGATGATTATAACGAACAACTTTGGTGAAGGATGGAAGTGGTTTTGAGCTCAATTGAAGGGTCAATTTGAGGGAATTTTATTCAATCAATTTGGTCATGTTGGGCTAGGCTTGGGTCTAGCTTGGGTTAGCCTTGGGCTAGGTCTAAATTATTTTGGTCATGTTGGGCTAGGCTTGGGTCTAGCTTGGGTTAGCCTTGGGCTAGGTACAAATTGATTATTGTAAATGGTTGGTATGTTGGGCTAAGCTTGGGTCTAGCTTGGGCTAGCCTTGGGCTAGTTCCAAATTGATTATTGTAAATGGTCAATAGGGATCACATGAACAGTTTTCAATATGAATTGGATGCCAATTTTGGGGTTATGGCAATCAATTGGGTGAAATTTTGGGACTTAGCCAATTTGGGGCCAAATTTGGGAATTTTGGATTTTAGCCAAAATCAAATAGATTTGAGGCTTCAATAAGGCCAATTCATGATTAATTTTGATGTGTAGGAATGCTATAAATATTTTTGAACATTAATTGGGGCCATTCGACTAGGTTATGGGTTCAATTTGGTGAGAATAGGTCATGTGACCAAAATTGGGGGTTTGACCTATACCAAAATTAGGCTCAAATCATGGGCCAATTAAACTTGGATTTGGTCTAGTTTGGTCATATCAAAAGTGAATTTGAGTTTAGGCTTAAAATTTGGGTAAATTGAGATCAAATTGAAGGACATTTGAGTTTAATTTGTGGAAATTTGGGCTTTAAAAGGGTAATTTAGGGGTCTTGATCAAAGGTGGTCAAATTGGCCAACTTGAGTCATGTGGTAGTTAAGGAAAATGAAATTGGGAATATTTTGGAGGTTTTGGGAATTTTTAGGAATTTTTGGAATCTTTTGGAATTTTGGCCCCACGAGGGGTATTTTGGTAATTTGGCCAATTCGAGGATTTTGGGTAATTTGGGTGTTTTCAAGGTGTTTGAAATGATTTTTGAACAATTTTGGGTATTTTGGCTATATTTGGATATTTTGGCCAAATTTGGGGTCATAAGGGTATGTGGGTAGTTTGGGGAATTTGGGGGCAAAAGGCTAGGTTGGATATCTTAGTAGAGTTGGAGTGCCAACCACCATTAATAAGCCATGGACCAATGGAAACCCCATTTTGGGTCCTCTATGCAGTGGGCTTAGCCAAACCCTATCCTAGTTCTAATGGGTTTAGGGGACCACTTATAGGAGTCTCCCAAAAGTATCAAGGGACCAAAGCCTAGAAGTTCTCGGTTTAGGGTAGTGAGTGATTGTGAATGCAAGTGATTGCAAGTGAGTGCCTTAGCACTAGACTAAATCCCAGGTTCAACCCTAAGGTCCAGCAGTCCTATGGGTGACTCATCTTGAGTTTCTCCCATAATGACCCCACCTACTAAGTGCTAGAGGTTAAGACCAATATGTGGAACTTCAACTTGAGTAGTGAAGAGTTTGAAATTTCTAATGGTGAGGGCTCCTTGTCTAGTTTGCTAAGAATAGTCAATAGGAGAGTCCTATGACTAGACCTTAGGCTACTAAAGAGGAAAAATAGAATCTCAACTAAAAGTGAGGTCAACAACTGGACCCCCAATATGTGGGGTGTGCTAGGCAAGCAGACCGCGCGGATTGGCGTTGACCGACGAGGTCAATAAAAACCAATACAAATTCCTAAGTCAATAGACCCAGGAGTACATGTAGCATTTTGTGTGTGATTTGTTTCCGCTGGGTAAATTAGTGGGTTCATATTTGATCAAGTCAAGAAGTAGGGACTCTCATTGGGGATTGGAGAGTAGATTTTGAGTTATGAAATTTCAGAAATTTCTAGAGGATGAGAATCATTACGCAAGTGCTAACCCCAAGTAGGGAATTAAAATTTAAGTATCAATTCTGTAAAGAAAGGAAGAGTTGGAATTTAGGTACCAAACTCAAAAGATGAGAATCAAAATTTTAGGTACTGATCTAAAAATAAGATTTGAAATTTGAGGTATCAATCTCGGAGAGAGAGTCGAAATTTAGGTATCGACCCTGAAAGGGGAGAATCAGTATTTAGGTTTTGACTCAAAAGGAGAATTGAAATTTAGGTATCAATTCCGAGAAGAAAGTCAAAATTTAGGTATCGACCTCGAAAGGTAAGAATCAAATTTTAAGTACTGACCCGAAAATGTGAGAATTGAAATTTAGGTATCAATTCCAAGAAGAGAGTCGAACTTTAGGTATCGACCTCGAAAGATGAGAATCAGAATTTAAGTACTGACTGAAAATGTGAGAATTGAAATTTAGGTATCAATTCCAAGAAGAGAGTCAAAATTTAGGAATCGACCTCGAAAGGTGACAATCAGAATTTAAGTACTGACCCGAAAATTTGAGAATTGAAATTAAGGATTCAATTCCGAGAAGAGAGTCAAAATTTAGACATCGACCTCAAAAGGTGAGAATCAGATTTTAAGTACTAACCCGAAAATGTGAGAATTGAAATTTATGTATCAATTCCGAGAAGAGAGTCGAAAATTAGGTATCTACCTTCAAAGATGAGAATTAGAATTTAGGTACTGATTCAAAAGGAGAATTGAAATTTCGGTATCAATTCTGAGAAGAGAGTCAAAATTTAGGAATCAACCTCAAAATAAGAGAATCAAAATTTAGGCATTGACTCGAAAATGTGAGAATTGAAATTTAGGTATCAATCCCAAGGAGAGAGTCAAAATTTAGGTATCGACCTTAAAAGATGAGAATCAGAATTTAGGTAATGACTAAAAAATGTGAGAATTGAAATTTAGGTATCAATCTCAAGGAGAGAGTCAAAATTTAGGTATCGACCTCAAAAGATAAGAATCAGAATTTAGTACTGATTCAAAAGGAGAATTGAAATTTAGGTATCAATTCCGAGAAGAGAGTCGAAATTTAGGTATCGACCTCAAAAGATGAGAATCAGAATTTAAGTATTGACTCGAAAATGTGAATTGAAATTTAGGTATCAATCTCAAGGAGAGAGTCAAAATTTAGGTATCGATCTCAAAAGATAAGAATCAGAATTTAGGTACTGACTCGAAAATGTGAGAATTGAAATTTAGGTATCAATCTCAAGGAGAGAGTCAAAATTTAAGTATCGACCTCAAAAGATGAGAATCAAAATTTAGGTACTGACTCGAAAATGTGAGAATTGAAATTTAGACACCAATTCCGAGAAGAAGGATGAAATTTAGGTATCGACCTCGAAAGGTGACAATCAGAATTTAGGTACTGATTCAAATGGAGAATTGAAATTTAGAAAAGAGCTTGTGGTGTTGAATTTGCAGAAGTGTGTCATGTGGAAAGGTTGATTTTGTTGAAGAAGATTTGTAGAGCTTTGCGGGGTTTTGTGCAGAATGCAAATTTCCTTGAGGATGTGAAGAGAGTTAATGTAGATAAAGATGGTTGTGTTGCGCGCACAAAGAGTAAGAAACTCTGAAAATGAGAGAATCCACTCAAAAGAATTTTATCACATCTAATTTTTTAAAATATGTCTTTAAAGTTTTAATTTTAATTGGTTAATTTCGAAAGAAATTTCTTTTGTTGTTTATTTATTTGAAGATTATTTTTATTTAAAATTTATTTATTGTTAAAGGTTTGTTGTTTCGTTCTTTGTTCATTGAAATTCTAAACCAACTTGTGGTTTGTGGCTTTCATCCATCGCACAAAAAGGCAACTGACAAAGAGGCACATTCATGAGAAAAATTTTCATTAATATGCTTCAATAAAAAGATGTCACATATCGAACATAGGCTAACACCTCAAATGGTACAATATATAGTCCTTGTCGAGATACATTCAAAACATCTCATGCCATGAATACATTGTGGGCTGAATATATCAGATACATATCATGTTGCCAAAAAGAAAAGTAAACCCTTTGACCGTTTGTACTAGGTATGACGAGCTCCTGATCAAGCAAACCTTCTAAGTCATTCTCCACGATAAGAGTTCCCATCGCATGTACTTAGAGTTACAACCCTCTCATAGCTCGTACGACAGTAGCTCTTCCAGTTCTGGGTCTGGATGGAATCCATATGGCATTTTGTTGTCATCCATCCAACGGAAAGCACAGACACCCTATAGTGTCGTACCCTTGGAATGCAATGTTTGGCAACGTCTGCACCGTTGCCTTTAAGAACGAGTACTGAACTGACTAGTAGAGGAATCTCTACAGCACCTCTGAATTCACCAGGGCCGACGATATCAATTTCTTTCTCAAATAAAATATTGCTTTTGCTCATAAATGAGACCATACAGAAGGGCCTCACAAAATCATGATGATCAATGTGTAGGGGAATGCAATCACCCTCTTCATAGATATTGATAATGCAACTATTGAGAATGTAGGTAGCAGGTAGAATATTCCATTTGACCATTCTTTTGATCATCCATTTTATCATCGACAATAGTGGATCCACTTGATCATGTCTGAGGATCCTAGGTGGATTCCCCTGTCTGTCATTTGTGAAGTTATAACAATAGCCGTACTGGATGGAGATTCTTCCCTTTCCTCTAATCCATTTTTTTGGCTCAGAATATATTCTTTCCATGAGAAGGACAGCTCGACCTCTATCTCTTAAATCAAGGATACAATCCAGAATGCTTCTTTCATCATTTTTGGATAAAACCCTGATATACAACTCCAGGCCTTCCAGTATATTGATGAACTTTCCCTGAACCTCTTCATAAAACTCAAATTCTCTTTTATTTACTTTACTTATAATGTAGTATTCTATCATACCAGGGGTTGGCAGCTGTTACGGGCATTCCTTCCTTTGAGAATTGGCGGGAACCCAAACTGGCGCTGGTTGATCAGTACATACTGATCTATCCCCAATGTGACATATGGTTCATCCATCATAAAATCTGAAGTTTGAGACCCATTGGGGCTTGAAGTATATTCTTCTAATGTAGTGAAACATTGTAAATGTAGAGTATTGCAATCTGGGCATTCTACAAACGCGCTCGTGGCTGATGTCCCGGCCAGTATTTCAACATTGCACGTCGGGCAACCCTTGCACAAAACATATGAAACTAAAAGTGTATCTGACTCTGTCAAAAACCCTGGTTCTTCATCCATGGTGGGTAGGCTAGCAAAAACTTCTTTTAGGTCTGGATCATAAATGTACCCCTCAGGAATAGGGGTGAGCAAGTTGTTCGTCTCTCTTTGACGTCTGTTTTCTTGTCGTAGAAAAGCTCTCTACTTCTTGTGGCTGGCGTTCCTGTGTTGCGTCCTGTGAAGCGAAGTACTTGGCAGTCATTCGTTATTGGCGGCTACTTGGCCTCTAGCTAATGTAGCTACCATGGTGGGCAGATGGTTGGGCTCTTCCATCGGATCTTGCTCTGTTATCACGTTCTTGCCTTTGCGAGATACATTATCTTTAGCGGTCACTCTCAGTAGTGAAGGCAATCCCTCTTTCTCTTTGCAGCTCACTACGTCGAAGAGAGAACCTTCGTAGTCCATGTAAAGCTGGTTAAAATCCATGTTGAAGTCAATGGTACCGCCCTGTGGCGCCATCTCCTCATTTAGTGCGAGGCTCCAGCCATCCTAGAAAGCAAAGATCAGCCTCTGTCCCGACATTTTTCATGCAGACGACAGGAAAAACGTCAGTGGGCCAAAACTTGTCATGAACAAGAACAAAACAAAGTATTTGTTAAAGTAAATTTTAGCTTGTTTTGGTGAAATGAATCGCTTATTTTATGTATGAGTTTTGTTTAATTTAATGGAATATTATACTCAAAAGTGAAAAGAAGATAATTTGAAGTTTAAAATTTCTTTCTCAAAATTTTCATTATATTGAGGTTAATTACAAAATTTGGAGTTTGGCCACACAGATGACCCTAAAATAATCAAAGTTTCCAAAGTTTCAAAGCAAGCAGAGGCAAGGGGTGTTAGGTTGTGTAATAAGTTTTATGATATCGTCCATTTATTGGTAACATGGATCTTTCACCCCGGAAGTCCATTAACTGGTAGGCTCCTCATGTGTAGACCTTTTCAACGACAAATGGTCCCTCCCAAGTTAGCTCAAAATTTTCACCTATTTTGCGGCTTGCAAGAATAGGCCTTTTGAGCACAAGTATGAGGTCACCAACTTTGAATGTCCTTGGGCAGACCAATTTGTCATGGGCTTGTACCATCTTTTCCAGGTAAAGCTCCAAATGTTGTTGTGCTTCTAGTGGTTTTCCCTCGAGACTCTCCAGTTCTTCAATTATGAGTTTCGCACTTTCTTTCGTTGTGAGTTGGTTGGCAACGGCGAATCTGAGAGATGGTGTCTGGATTTCTAGCGGTAGCACGACCTCAGACCCATACACGAGCATATAAGGTGTACACTGAGTGAGAGTCTTGAAAGTCGTTCGGTAGGCCCACAAGGCTTCTAATAGTTTGTTGTGCCAATCCCTTCTATTTTCATCCAGTGTTTTTTTTAAAATATGTAGTAGTGTTTTGTTGAAAGCCTCAGCTAGGCCATTTGGTCTGCGATAGTAAATCATAAAGTATCTCCAGTCTATCACATGTCTTTTGATGAAATTGTTGATCTTTGTGCTTATGAAAGTTGTCCCATTGTCGGAAATTATTCTTCGCGGTACTCTAAAACGGTTGACGATTTGGCTTTTGAAAAATTAAAGGACGTGTTGTACCGTAACCTCACATAATGGTACTACCTCCGCCCATTTGGAGAAGTAATCTGTAGCGGCAAGTATAAACCCATGTCCTCTGGAAGATGGATGGTCTATCAGACCTATTATGTCCATGCCCAACACTCGAAAGGCCACAAAGCAACAGTTGAGTGAAGCACATTCGGAGGCTGGTGTAAGATCACCCCATGCACTTGACATTAGTGACATTTTCTGGTTGTATCCATGCAATCAGACATCATTGCTAGCCAATAATATCCGAGTCTTTTGATCTTCATTTTCCTTTTCGACCCTGATTAATGAGCACCACATAATCTGAAATGTACCTCTTTGACAATATTCTGTGCTTCAGCTCTGCTCAAACACCCTAGCCACATTTAGTCGAATGATCTTCTGTAGAGAACATTTCCTATCAGGGCATAAGACATAGCCCTTCTTGTGATGTGGTGAGCCTCAAACTTGTCTTCTGGCAGCTTTCCAGTATGCAAATATTCTATTAACGAGTTACGTCAATATTCATTGATGTCTGCAACTTTATTTATTGTTTCTTCTTTTTCAAGCTTGTGTAGAGTTTCAAAGTCGATCCGAGACAAGACTCGTCCTCCTTGCACTGTGACTTTAATGGAATCCTCCAGGGGACACGCCATTTCCTTAGCGAGTTTTGCTAAAGTGTCGGCATGGGCATTATCTCCCCTAGGAATCCGGTAGAAACTTACATTAGGAATCTGCTCCAGGAGCTTCATCGTGTACTGTTGGTATTTTGCTAATCTTGGTTTCAAAATTCTGTATTGTCCGACGACTTGTTGGAAGACGAGTTGGAAGTCGCCATAAATGGCAATGTTTGTTATATCCATTAAGATTGTCGTTTCCAACCCAGTGATTAGAGCTTCATATTCTGCTTCATTATTGGTGCACGACTATGTCAGGTGATATGAGAACCTCAACACACCCTTATCTGGAGTGATAAAGATCAAACCGATTCCTGCTTTGCTTGGTATAACTATGTCTGATCCTTTATCTTTTTTGGCTGACAAAGCACCATTGAAGTATATTTCCAAGCGTTGTGCACTGGAGAATTCCATTTGTAATATTTTCTCGTCAAGTAACTCGTCGTTGAGAGAGGACCCAATTGGCAGTGGGTGTGTAGCGAGAAAGCTTGCTAGTATCTGTCCCTTGATAGAATGAAGGGGAACAAAAGTTATATCAAATTGCAAAAATATCATTGAACATCTGGATAGACATCTGGAGAGGGTTGGTCGGGTCATCATATATTGCAATAGATTAACTTTCAAGATTAGGGTAATCTTATGAGAAAGCATTTAATGTCTAAGCTTTTGAGCGGCAAAAATTAATGTCAGACAATGCTTCTCAATAGGTGGATACCTTACCTTCGATGGTATTAGACACGACTCAAGTAGTAGAGCGCATTTTCTTTACCATCATCATTGACTTGGGCCAAGAGGGCTCCGAGAGAGTCATCATAAGCTGCGATATAAAGTATCAACAGTTTCTCTGGGATAGGAGCTGCCAAGATAAGAGATGTCATTAAATATTGTTTAACGTTATCAAAGGCCCGCTGGATGTCATTAAATAAATTTGGCGTCCTTTTTAATTATATCCGAGAAAGACTGACACCTACCTGAGAGATTATAAATAAAGCGTCTGAGATATGCCAACTTCCCTTGGATGGAACATAGTTGTTTCAAGGTTTTAGGAGGAGGTATTTCCAAGATAGCTTTAATCTTATCCAGGTCGATCTCGATTCCCCGATGACGGACAACGAATTCTAGAAATTTCTTGGAGGTAATGCCAAAGGCGCACTTTAAGGGATTCATTTTAAGGTCATATCGTCGTAACAGTTCAAACACGATCCTCAAATCATACAAATGGTTTATTTTTCATTTACTTTTGATGACCAAATCATCCACGTAGTATTCTACTTGGTTGTGAATGAGGTCTAAAAAAATCTTCGTCATTGCGCGCTGGTATGTTGCTCCACCGTTTTTTAAGCCGAACGACATCATTATGTAGCAAGAAATTCCAATCGGTGTTTTGAACGCTGTAAGTGCTGCATCCTCGGGAGCCATATTGATTTGGTTGTACCCTGATGATCCATCCATGAAGGAGAAAATTTCATATGTTGAAGCGATATCCACCATCATCTCTGGTATAGGTAGTGGAAATTCATCTTTTAGACATGCCTTGTTCAAATCTCTGAAGTCGACACTAACACGGATTTGTCCATTTTTCTTCTTAACAGGTATAATGTTGGCTAACCACGTGGGGTATTATTCTTCTTTAACAAAGTTAGCGTTTATTAATTTCTTTACCTCGGCGATGACTTGTTGTTCTATTTTGAGGCGCATTCTCCTGGGAGCTTGTTTTACTGGGATTATATTCTTGTCCACCTCAAGTTTATGGACCACAACCTCTGCTGACAGTCCTGGAATTTCATCGTAGCTCCATGCTAAGAAATTTTTGAATTTTGTTAATAGTTTGATCAATTCTGCAGATTTTTTGTCATTAATTAGAGAACTTATAAATGTAGGTTGGGGTCGTTCATCAGTCCCGAGGTTAATCTCTTTCAATTCATCAACGGTAGATTTAATTTCCTCCTCAAATTCCAGAGCATCTTCTATCGGTTGATCGGTAGATACATCCTCTATATCGAGGAAATCCTCCTCTGATTCACTAGTAACAATAATGCAAAATTCATAATCATTAACTGGTCTAACTGTACTAAATCTAAGACCCTCTTTTGAGTTGGGAGTTCGACTTTTACCATTCCATAATTTTTTAAAAAGTTGAAATTTATCTTTTGGTATTTGTTTTGGTAAGTGTCCTTGTTGAAATAACCTTTGAACACAAGGCAAGAAGGAACCAAAAGGAAATTCCATTAATTCATTAGAATCAACATCCAAATTTACATGTTTTTCAAGCGTTCCATTAATTCATTAGAATCAACATCCAAATTTACATGTTTTTTAAGCTCAGTAGAGGTAGGAGCACAATCAAAGTTGATCGGCTTTGAACCAACACTACGGACTTCCTTTAACTCTAAACTCTCGACCTTTTGAGGGAGAATTGGAGTAAGGGTCATAACATTCACATAGTAGTTTATCCCATCATACATTGTTTCATATTCATTCTTTTTTGTATCTTCTAGGGATATCTGACAGCAAATTTTTTTATACCTAAAAATACAAGAATTTGACACCGCTACTAGAAGATTTAAACCCTCGATAATAACGCCAAAACCTTGATGCAACTTTTAATATGCAAGAATTTATGAACCCAGATTTATATATTGATAATGATTTTGTAAAGTCACAATTTCAAACTCAAGTATACGTATCGCTCATGTAAAACAGAACTCTAGTGGAGTCCCGTTTATCAATCCCATAGGGAAGTGAGGTAAGAGGTCCTTAGTCAAATTCTAGTCTACTACAGTTAGTCCTTAGTTTGGAATGTCGATTAAGATGATGTTTAATCTAGCAACTTCTCCTAAATGCAAGTGTTAAATTTAAAGATAGTAACTATAACTAAATGCATATATTAATTCTAAAGATAACCCTTTTTGGATAAGTTGGTTTGGAGAATTTTGAGATATTAAAAACTACTATTCTTATGTAGTGAATTGGATAATGTAAAGGAATGAGATGCATTAAATAATTGTAGGTGCCCAAATAGGAGCAATCCTATTCCTTACCTTTTGGTTCAGGCATAAAGAATATTGATTAATCCTATGCTTGTTTACTGAATCTGTGGCTAGGCTGGGAGGATACCGGCTCTCACTTTGGAGCTCCCACGTTCCTCTCACCTGAGGGCTAACATCTCCGCTTCAGTACTCAAAAAATAGGACCGAATTGGGGATCTTAGTCTGTCACCCTAAAATCTCCAATTCTATGCCCATCAAAGTATATTTACCTAGTTATTTGCATTCAACTCCCATGAACCTAACCATCCATGGAATCTGAATATGGCTCTACTTTGTTGAGAATTACACAGCCCTCTCAGGTTTTAATGCAATTACAATGAACTTTAATACTACAACAGACCTTTATTGTAATGTAAATAAAATGCAAGTAAAAACCATCACATTGATAATTAAAACCGCTTCTAACATGCATCACAAATTCCTAAACATGAATTCTACTCATTACAAAAGAAAAGTATGCTTCTAACATGTATCACAAAATCCTAAACATGAATTCTACTCATTACAAAAGAAAAGTAAGATCTTTATTGTAATGTAAATAAAGTGCAAGTAAAAACCATCACATTTATAATTAAATCCACTTCCATTTATTGTAATGTAAATAAAGTGCAAGTAAAAACCATCACATTGATAATTAAATCTGCTTCTTACATGCATCAAAAAATCCTAAACATGAATTATACTCATTACAAAAGAAAAGTAAAATGAAAACAATGACATAATCTTCTCATGCCATTATTTCCAAATAAGAAGAGAGAGTAAGAGAAGCCCATCACAAAGCACGAAGAAAACACAATGGAAACTTCATTTAACCAAAGCAAATCCACTAGATAAGTGTTTAAGAAAACATAAGATAATGAAGAACACATTACTTAGTTTTTTCCCTTGAAATAAAGAAGAAAATCTCTCCCACAAAGTCTCCTGCCTATCCATGCAATGCTAGAACATCTCCTTACAAATTCTCTCAAAATCCCTTCTCCAATCTCTCTAAAAGGGTAGAAATCTACATTTCTACTCCTATTCTAAGAAACCTAAACTTTCTCCAATCTTTTCCTAACATTCTTCTCATAAAAATCCTTCTTTTTCTAACATAAATTTGTTCTTTTAAAGTGCAGGGACGAAGTATGAAGAGTTGCCACAAGAATCCTTTCAAAAAGCATCCAAATATGTTGAATTTCGGCCCATAACCGCCAAAAGTTGGTTCATAGTCATCCCGGGCGCCGTCGGCGGGCTCGAGGGCGCTGTCGGCGAGACTTTCTGTCATTTTTCGGTCTTCTTTGGTAAATCTCGCCGTCGTCACCATTTTGGCGCCGTCGGCGGGCAGACTGCGCAGCTCCACCATTTCGCTCCGTTTGGCTCCGTTTTAGCTCCGTTTCGTCCCATTTCAGTTGTGTTGCGTTCCTAACAGATAGCCCTATAAAATAAGCATAAAAACAACCTTCCTTTAAAGTGTAATCTCATTCAAAAATATGCAAGAAGTGTAAAATAGATTAAGCATCGAAAGACTTATCGAAAGGTGATAGGGCAAAATTTTATTGCTTGCTCGTTTTTACTCCAAATTGCTCCGTTTTGGTTTATTTTTCTCCAAAAGTCCATAATTCATAATACCTGCAATAAAATATCAAAAATACCCTTCTTTAAAGTGTAATATCATCAAAGTCAGTGTAAAATATGTATGAAAATCTAAACATATTTTCCTTTGGTTAAAATCTCCCAAACTTAACTATTACTTGTCCTCAAGTAATTTTAGTACTACATAAAAGTTATGATCTATTGTAGTAAAGTTTTAATTCAGAAATACTATAAGTTTGATTTCATTAAATACCATAGTGATATTTTCAGAAAAAATTCAAGTAATTAAATGAACTATGTAAGTACAAGATTATCTAGTAATCAAGTTTAAGAGTTCTAGTTTTGTATTCATTTCATGAATGACTATATGTTGTAATATCAAGTCACTTAAAATATTAAAATGATAGGAACTTCATGAGAACACTACTAGTAAAAGATGCTAATCCATAAATATAAGTTCAGAATATATTTAGGTTTTCCCTTTAGGTAGGTCTAGTGAAGCCAATTTTTGACTAGGCATATCTGAATGTATTTAGGTTTTCCCTTTAAGTAGGTCGAGTGAAGCCAATTTTTGATTAGGCATCTCCTCACTTTTATATTTTTTTTCTTTCTTTTCTTTTCTCTTTTTCNACAAAGCAAATGCAAAGTTCAAATTACTTTGATAGATAGGTAGTAATAAAAATCTACTATTCATCAGATTCAGTACTAGATTCTCCTCTGAGGTCACCCACTGATTGCACATGAACGAAGAGGTTGTAGAAGGGTCGGAATGGAAATTCTTCAGTAGAATCCTCTTCTATCAATTTCATCCTCCTCATCAGCCGTATCAAACTATCCTCTTAATGTCCAGAGTGATCAAAATGTTCTTTCATCCTCTATTCTAAATGATCAAAGAAATTGAAGATATTAATAATTGCATTCATGACATTTTGTACCTCCTTCTCCAATTTCTTGATTCTGCGCAGGATCACCTAGAAACTTGGCAAGAATTAAGGGTTTAATTGGCAGTGAATTTTGAGATGATTGATCTACTATAATGGCCATGTCATTTTCATCTTCAAAAGTTGGGAATCTCTCCAATTGGGTCCAAAGGCTTTCAGTAGAAGTACCTTTTCCCAAATTTCGTAGGACACTTAGAACTGACTGTTAAGTGAGAAAATTGTGGAAGGGTGTCCAAGCCCATAAGTTGATCCATGAACGATCAAACCCAAAACCAACTTCACAATTATTGATCCAATATCGATCGACAGTCCCTTTTAATGCAGTAATTCAAAATAGCACTTTCTTTAGAAACTTTACTGATGTTTATTGTCGGTAACAGTTTCACAGAAATGAAAAAGTGTCAGTGTTTTGAAACGGGATTTAGGAGTGTTGCAGAAAAACTAACATACCCATTTTCTCTCATTTCCTAGTTGTCAGTTTTGTCCGTTAAATTTTGGTAAATTTCATTCATCTGGTTTCTTTTTGGGATGAAGTTGTAATAGTGGCAGACAGAAATTTTCTCGATCATGTATAATTCATTAATCGGTACAGGAGTGAAAGTAATCCATCTACCTCACACATAAACGACTCCCTGGTTGATTCCATGCAAATTAGCATAAAATTTCTTTACCACAGGAACAACCACGGCGACGGTAGTATAGCACAACACTTCCCATCTTCACCGCACTATCATCTCTTCAATTGTTGTCGATGGATTATTCAATTCGCGATTTACGAATCATCATTCCTTGATCAATCTTTTCTTTGTTAGTACCTTATTGAAGATTCGCTGCGCTTCCGCACTAATAAACTTTCATCGAATGCAAACTTGCATTCTGGGATTATTAAGGGAATTGGATGCCATAGGAATGAATTTGGTGGAGTTTCACTTCATTTTTGGAGGAAATATGACTTAGGAATCGAATTTGGAGTTTAAAAGGGTAACTCCATAACCGCTATTCAAACTCCAGAAACTGTCATCTCGCCGGTATTACTGTCGGAAGGGTCGATGGCGTCGTCGGCAAGCCTCTGTATTTATTTGGCCTGGACTCTCAGGAAAATCCCACCGTCGGTGACGTCGATGGCCCCGTCGGCGCCCAAGGAAAAAATTGCACAGTTTCGCTCTAGTTTGAATGTGTTCCAATTTTTCTCTATGGATCCAATTGTTATGATGATTTAAGGGTAAATAAGAGTAGTAGAGCTTAATACTACCACAAACTAATGATAATTTCAAATAAAAACTACTATATCGCAATAAAAATAAAGATAACTATGGGGTTGCCTCCCGCAAACTAACTATAATTTCAAATAAAACTACTATAATTGCAATAAAAATAAAGATAATTATGGGTTGCCTCCCCATAAAGCTAAAAACACTATAATTGCAATAAAAATAAAGATAACTATGGGTTGCCTCCCATAAAGCGCTTGCAACTACTATAATTGCGAATAAAGTAAAGATAAATATGGGTTGCCTCCCATAAAGCGCTTGGTTTAGTTTCATTAGCCCGACATATTCAGGTGTTATTCCGATTGAATGATCATTAAAACCTCTTTAAAATTTGGACTTTCACCCTCAAAATACAGTTTTAATCTGTGTCCATTTACTTTAAATTTATTTCCAGTTTTTTGATCTTCAATTTCAACAGCTCCGTAAGTACAAACTTGAGTCACAGTAAAGGGTCCTAACCAACGAGATTTTAATTTCCCAGGGAATAACTTCAGCCTAGTGTTCTAAAGCAAAACTTTTTATTTTGATTCAAAGTTCTTTTGGTTAATCTTCCCATCATGCCATAACTTTAGTTTTTCCTTATAAATTCTTTCATTATCATAAGATTCATATCTTAATAATTCCAATTCATTTAATTGTAGCAATCTCTTCTTACCAGCATCATTCAAATTATAATTGAATTCCTTAATTGCCCAATATGCTTTATGCTCCAATTCTACTGGTAAGTGACAAGTCTTTCCAAAAATCAGTCTACAAGGAGTCATTCCAATAGGAGTCTTATAAGCAGTCATGTAAGCCCATAATGCGGTATCCAGTCTAGTGGATCAATTTACTCTACTAGGGTTTACAGTCTTTTCAAGTATTTGTTTAATCTCTCTATTAGAAACTTCAGTTAACCCACTAGTTTGAGGATGATAGGCAGTAGAGATTCTATGAATAATATTAACTTTTTTTGCCAATCTCTGTTATTTTGAGGATGATAGGTAGTAGAGATTATATGAATAATATTAAACTTCTCTACCAATCTCTGAATATTTCTATTCCTAAAATGGGATCCTCCGTCAGTGATAATCATTCTAAGCATTCCGTATCTAGTAAAAATATTTTTCATTAAGAACCTTAAAACACTTTTAACGTCACAATGAGGTAAAGCTTTCACTTCAATCCACTTAGACACGTAGTATACTGCAATTAATACATATAAGTTCCCAAATGAAGGAATAAATGGTCCCATAAAATCTAATCCCCAAACATCAAAGATCTTAACATAACATGAAATTCAGAGGCATTTCATTTCTTCTAGATATATTGCCTACTCGTTGACATCAATCCACAAATGAAGGAATAAATGGTCCCATAAAATCTAATCCCCAAACGTCAAAGATCTCAACTTCTGCATGAAATTTAGAGGCATTTCATTTCTTCTAGATATATTGCCTACTTGTTCACATCAATCACAAGTTTTTATATATCTATAAACATCTCTAAAGATAGTAGGCCAATAAAATCTAGTTTGTAANCTAGAGGTGGCATTCAACATGGAAGCAGAAAAATTTACCCGTTCTTGTTGTTTAATCTTCCACGTTCCTTTCCCATCAGTGAGAAAGTTGATTACATCATTCAGGGGGTCTTCCATGGTACTAAAGGATTCATAATGACAGCTATAAGATTCTAGGACTTCGTAAAAGGTGTTGATGCGGGCAGCATTAAATTCAACAGAAATCCCCGCACTTGAACAATTCCATCTTCAGAATATATTACGTTGGCCTAGAATTCTTTCACAACATTTGCATCAGCTTTATTGGTGGTGTAACAAAAGTTTTCCCACCTCTGCTCGGCACTTGTCAATTTCTCCACCCGGACTCTCAAAAACTCGATCTTGTATACATTTTTTTCCTTTAAATACTGAAGTAAATCTTGATTGAGCCTTTGCATTGACGAAGAGAGAGTCGTCGAACTCAATTCATCTCGTTTGACGTGGAACCATTTCAATCTAATCAATTATAGAAAAAATCCAAAATATACTTTAAATATGTAAATAATGGCTTCCAAAAGTAAATCTAATAGTTTAATACTAAGTTCCATGAATTTATTCCCAATATTTTTTTCAGATTCTCAAATTTTTTGGATCTCTTCAATGTGGAAGAAATCCATGGTGAAAATCAAATATTTTTCACTTGGTGTGAAGCTCTTACCTAGAGATGATCAAATCTGGTGTCAAAAAGCCTTGAAATTGCCTCCCAATCCAAGATCTCTCAAGCCCTAGATCAAAAATTGTGTTTTTAGGAGGAAGGGGATGATGAATAGTGGCGGTTGACTGGTCAAAATCGTAGCTAAAGGTGTTTTTTTGCAATCTGACTGTTGGCGGGGTTGATGGCGATGTCAGCGCGCTCTATTGAAATTTAAACAGAACTCTCGTGAAAAATCCGCCGTCGGCGGCGTCGAGGGCGCCGTTGGCGAGCTCTATTGATTTTGGTTCAATTCCCAGATTTTTGTGATTTCAATCAATTTCAAGCCTTAATGACATCCTTGCAATCATTACAAACATAATTTTGAGTGACTAAATGATGTACTTATCACAAATAAACTTTCACAACACAAAACATCACATTTATATATAAATTGGGTACAATATACGTTACATAACACACCTAAGCTTTCACAACACAAAACATCACATTATATATAAATTCCAAGGGGTACAATATACGTTACATAACACACCTAAGTTTGGTATTTTCCAACCTCGGTACATTAATTCAGCATCACAATCCAAGCCACAACACTCAAAAAGCTGAAAACAAAACATCATATGCTTAGTCTCAACTATATATAGATCTAAAAGCATAATTCTAAAATAAAGCAAATGCAAAGTACAAATTACTTAGACAGACAGGTAGTAATATAAATCTACTATTCATCAGATTCAGTACTAGATTCTCCTCTGAGATCACCCATTGATTGCACATGAACGAAGAGGTTGTAGAAGGGTCGGAATGGAAATTCTTCAGTAGAATCCTCTTCTATCAATTTCATCCTCCTCATCAGCCGTATTAAACAATCCTCTAAATGTCCAGAGTGATCAAAATGTTCTTTCATCCTCTATTCTAAATGATTGAAGAAATCGAAGATATTATTAATTGCATTCATGACATTTTGTACCTCCTTCTCCAATTTCTCGATTCTGCGCAGGATCACCAGAGTCTTAGCAGGAATTATGGGTTGAATTGGCAGTGAATTCTGAGATGATTGATCTACTATAATGGCCATGTCATTTTCATCTTCAAAAGCTGGGAATCTCTTAGTTGGGTCCAAAGGATTCCAAGGTAGCAGTACCTTTTCCCAATTTTCATAGGACACTTGGAACTGATTGCAAAGTGAAGGAATCTCTCAGTTGGATCCAAAGGCTTCCAAGGTAGCAATACCTTTTCCCAATTTTTGTAGGCCTTCCAAGGTAGCAGTACCTTTTCCCAATTTTTATAGGACACTTGGAACTGATTACAAAGTGAGAAAATCGTGGAGGGGTGTCCAAGCCCATAAGTTCAATTGGGTCCAAAGGCTTTCAGTAGAAGTACCTTTTTCCCAATTTTTGTAGGACACTTGGAACTGACTGTTAAGTGAGAAAATTCTGGAAGGGTGTCCAAGCCCATAAGTTGATCCATTAACGATCAAACCCAAAACCGACTTCACAATTATTGATCCAATATCGATCGACAGTCCCCTTTTAATGCAGTAATTCAAAATAGCACTTTCTTTAGAAACTTTACTGATCTTTATTGTCGGTAACAGTTTCGCAGAAATGAAAAAGTGCCAGTATTTTGAAATGGGATTTAGGAGTGTTGCAGAAAAACTAACATACCCATTTTCTCTCATTTCCTAGTCGTCAGTTTCATCCGTTAAATTTTGGTAAATTTCATTCATCTGGTTTATTTTTGGGACAAAGTTGTAATAGTGGCAGACAGGAATGTTCTCGATCATGTATAATTCATTGATCGGTGCAGGAGTGAAAGTGATCCATCTAACTCGCACATAAACAACTCCCTGGTTGATTCCATGCAAATTAGCATAAAATTCCTTTACCACAGGAACAACCACGACGACGGTAGTATAGCACAACACTTCCCATCTTCGCCGCACTATCATCTCTTCAATTGCCGTCGAGGGATTATTCAATCCGCGATTTACGAATCCTCGTTCCTTGATCAATCTTTTCTTTGTTAGTACCTTATTGAAGATTCGCTGCGCTTCCGCACTAATAAACTTTCACCGAATGTAAACTTGCATTCTGGGATTATTAAGGTAATTGGATGCCATAGGAATGAATTTGGGGGAGTTTCACTTCATTTTTGGGGGAAATATGACTTAGGAATCGAATTTGGAGTTTAAAAGGGTAACTCCCGCCCAAAAACTGCCAAAAACCGCCATTCAAACTCCAGAAACCGCCATCTTNCAAAAAAAATGAAAATCGCAATTTTGGCCACTGGCGCCGACGACGCCCTAGATAACGGACATCAGCACCAGTAGCGCCAATCGGGAGCGCCGACGACGCTAAGTGCGGTTGGACGGTTTTAGACGACTTTTGACGGGTTTTGACGTGATTTCACTTCATAGTAACCAACAGAACGAGTTTAAAAAGGCTTAGAAACATCCTTGGACGCCTAGCAGCTTCCTATTTTCGGATTCCATGACTTCCAATTCCAGAAATACTTTGAGGTATGGAGTTTTCAACAAAAGAAAGTTTATTAGTTTCGACGCGCAGCAATTTTACAATAAAGTTATTACGAAGAGGAGATTGATCAAGGAAAGAGGATTTGTTAATCATGGAGTGATCAATCCTACTGGTCCGATTGATAAAATCATTCTGGAAAGGCGTTGGAAAGTTTTGTGTTACACTACGTCTGCGGTTATCGTACCTGTGGTGAAAGAGTTTTATGCAAACTTGCATGGAATTACTCAATGTGTTGTCTTCGGACGAGGTATGACTGTACCATTTACTCCTGCAAGGATTAAGAAATTGTATATGATAGACAACATTTCAATCTGTCATTATACAGATTTCATTCCTACACGAGATTTGATGCAAGGCGTGTATAATCTTCTGACGGATGAAAGTGATATGTGAGAGATACGGGATGAAGGATATGTTAGTTTCTCCACTTCATTACTTAATCCAATTTCGAAGTAATGACATTTTCTTTATTGCTGCAAAATTATTCCCTACTATGAAAATTAGTAGAGTTACCAAAGAATGTGCTATTTTAAATTACTGCATTCAAATGGAAAAGCCCATTGATATAGGGTCTATTATATTTAAATATATTATGGTTATCCTTACTAATGGACCAATTTATGGACTTGGGCATCCATCTATTATCTTTTTGATTTGCAGTCAAGCCCAAGTTCCATATGAAAGTTGGGAAAAGACTTTATTAGCTTGGGAGCCCATGAATCCTATAGATGAGAATTATTGTGGAAATGAAAATGAAGTATTAGAAGCCATCATAGATCAATCTGCACATGCTTCAACTCCATTAATACCACCAACAGTTGGAAGTTCGCTTGCTTTGGAAAAGAAATTGAAGAAAATTGAAAGNTAATTCATTATTTTCTTTTGTTTCAACAGTCACTCCTCCTTTCTTAGGAACACAATGAATTGGACATACCCATGCACTATCTGAAATAGAATATATAATTTCAGTATCTAACCATTTCAAAATTTCCTTCTTGACTACTTCTTTCATCATTGGATTTAATCTCCTTTGTGGATCAACTCTTGGTTTATATTGTTCCCACTTCTTTCATTATAGGGTTTAATCTCCTTTGTGGATCAACTCTTGGTTTATATTGTTCATCAATTCTTTCATCATTGGGTTTAATCTCCTTTGTGGATCAACTCTTGGTTTATATTGTTCATCTAGCATAATTCTATGCGAGTTTAATCTCCTTTATGGATCAACTCTTGGTTTATATTGTTCATCTAATATAATTCTGTGCATACATATCGAATGACTGATTCCTTTAATATCAGCTAAGGTCCAACCAAAAACTTTCTTATATCTTTTTAATGACTGATTCCCTTAATGTCAGCTAAGGTCCAACCAAAAGCTTTCTTATATCTTTTCAATGTATCTAACTTTAATCTCTTTTGTGGATTAACTCTTGGTTTATATTGTTCATCTAATATAATTTTGTGCATACAAATTGAAGGACTGATTCTTTAATATCCACTAAGGTCCAACCAAAAGCTTTCTTATATATTTTCAATGTATCTAACAATTTTTGTTCTTGTCATTAGCTAAGGCCCAACCAAAAGCTTTCTTATATCTTTTCAATGTATATAACAGTCTTTGCTTGGCTTATATTGTTCATCTAATATAATTCTGTGCATACAGATTGAAGGACTGATTCCCTTAATATCACTAAGGTCAAACCAAAAGCTTTCCTATATCTTTTCAATGTATCTAACAGTCTTTGATCTTGCAAATCATTTAATTCTGAAGATATAATTACAGGTAATGTAGACGAGTTTCCCAGAAACACATACTTTCAGTGGCTAGGCAATATTTTCAACTTAAGTTCAGGAGGTTTTATAATTGACAGAACTAGATTCTTATCAGCATTTTCTGTAATATCCAACATCTCAAATCTTTCCTAAACATAGTCTAATTCTTCATTTTCTAATTCGTTCAAAATAACTTCATCACTCTCTTCAAATTGTTCTTTCTCTTTAAAATATTCTTTAAAATATTCATTCAATAAATGTTCACTAATTTCCATGCGAAAACATTCATTATCTCTTTCAACAGCAGGGTAATTTACTCTCATATTTAATTCTCCTTTTTGAACATCTAATTTACTCTCATATTTAATTCTCCTTTTTGAACATCTAATAAAGTCACTTCATGATCGTTAACTCTCATAGTTAATTCTCCTTTCTGAACATCTATCATAGCTTATCCAGTAGCTAAAAATGGTCTCCCTAAAATGATAGGTATTTCTTTATCTTCCTCCATATCTAAAATAATGAAATCCACAGGAAAGATAAATTTATCCACTTTTACTAACACATCTTCTATAACTCCCTTAGGATATGTAACTGAATGATCCACTAACTGAAGAGTTACAAATGTAGGTGAGACTTCTCCTAATCTTAATCTTTTGAAAATTGATAGAGGCATAAGATTAATGGCTGCCTCCCAAATCACATAAGGCTCTTCCATAGAATTTTTCACCGATAACACACAGTATAGTGAAACTGCCAGGAACTTTTAATTTTTCAGGAAGCTTTTTCTGAATAATTACACTACACTCTTCGCTAAGTGCAACATTTTCGTTATCCGTGAGCTTCCTTTTCTTGTTCAGAATATCTTTCATAAATTTCACACAATTGAGCATTTGCTCTAAAGCTTCTACGAAGGGAATATTTACCGTTACCTTCTTAAGAATTTCTAAATATTTAGAGAATTGTTTATTTTGTTTGTGTTGCTTCAATCTTTGAGGAAACGTGGTGGAGGTTTCTTCACAGTAATCTTCATTGGTGTAAATGGATATCCTAAGTCTGGGTATTCATGATCCTTTTCTTTGTCAGTATCCATGAATACCCAGACTTGGGTATAACATTTTCATGGCTTCACCAATTCAAATCACCATTTCATAAATCTCAAGGCAAAGAGAAAAATAGAGAAAACTACTCATATCTCATGGGAAAAACACAAAAAAAACTTGGAATTCATATATAAAAGCAAACTCATACAAACTACAACAATAAATAAACTTATCTCTAATTTCTCCCCAAAAAAACTCCTAGAAGTTCCTCTGAATCTCTTTTATTCTTTACAACACACAGAATTCCTCTTTGAAGTGGCAGGGAGGAAGAAATCTCTCACTTTCCTTCAACTCTTACAATCTCTCGAAGAATTCCTCACACTTTTGACACTCTAGTAAATTCTCTATACACTAATGGAACCTCTCTAACCTCAAAGACATCTAGAGTCTTCTCAATTTTTGGCCAAAATCTTCTTTTAAAGTTGTGGATGAGTTTTTGCAAGAGTTGCCTAAGCATCCCTTCAAAATTTGTCCTCATGTAAAGCCTAGTTGGACATAACCGCCGAGCTCTCCGTCGGCGGCCTCGAGGGCGTCATCGGCGGAACTTCTTAATGAATTTATTCTAGAGTCTCGAGAAAATCTTGCCGTCGGCGGAGTCGATGGCACCGTCAGCGCCCTAATTCAATTCTTCACATTTTGGCCCTTTTTGCTCCAAATTCGCTCCTTTTTTCATCTTTTTGCTCCAATGACCCTATTTCATTATTCCTGCAACAAAACATCAAAAATATCTGTCTTTAAAGTGCAATATCATCAAAAATAATATAAAATAGGTATGAAAATCTCAACATATTTTTCTCTGGTCAACCATATAGTTCGATTCCCTATTCACCCTATTTATACTCCAGATCAACAGCAGAAGTTAGATGTTGATGATGAGAAAGATGATGACTGGTGATCTATTTTGTTTGTTTGTTTATGTTTATACTATGTGATTGTATTGTTTGTGTTGTGATGTTGTTGAGACTCTGTTGTTATGTTATGTGAAACTGTAATGTGGAAGACTATTTTTATTTTTTTAGAATTTAGTTTAGTTCTATTGTTATTTTCATCACTTTGTTCTGTTTTGTGATTAGCTTTTTCTCAGCAAATTTGAGATGTATTATGTGTAATTTAATGTATTTAGCCTTATAGCTTTCATATTAGCACCTGCAGCGTTTCAAAATTTATGTTAAAAAATTAGAATCTCCAACAGGTATGAATTTTTTTTTATAAATTCTTTTACCCTTCATTTATGAAGTTCTTCATGTAAAAATCTTTTAAAAATTTAAGTTTGGGGGGGAGAAGAAGAAAAATCATTTTTAGAAAGAAAGAAAGAACTTAATTTTATTTTTCCTCAGTTAATTATATTTTCAAAATTTTAAATTTAATATGACCTTTGGTATTAGAGGTTAACTTTGGATAACTATATTTATGTTTCTAAATATATAGTAAATTTAAGTAAAAATTTTCAATAATAAAGTTTAATTCTAGGGACTAAGATATTTGGAAAAAGAGAATATGACTATGTTTTTCTATTTTTAGTAAAGGAAATTTATATTTTTTGAAGTATTAAAAATCTTAAAAGATTCATGTAAAAAGGAAAGAATTAAACTTTATGAAAATTTTAAGTTAATATAAATTTGTTAAGTGAAGAAATGTAAAAAGTTTTTAACTTTAAGAAAGAGATAATGAAGTTCAAAATCATTAAAGGCTATCCAGATATAGTAATCCTGACATATAAAAAAAAGAAGAGAAGAAAATAAAGAAAGAAAAGAAAGAAAGAAAAGAAAAAGGGGATTAAAAATGATTTTGAAAAGAAAAGAAAAAGTAAAAGAAAAAAAAATATATGGGGAGAAGCTTGAGGAGATGCCTAATTAAAGTTGGTTCACTTGAATCAACTTAAGGAGAAAGAATTGAACACATTTTCTAAACTTTTTATTTGAATGTTAACTTAATTATTAATAAATTTTTATGGAGTTCTTTTACATATGAATTTGCTAAGTGACTTTAATATAACAAATTGCAGTTTTTCTTGTAAGNGAAAAAATCCGAAAGGCATTCTTCGAAAAGCGAAAGTTCCAAAAGGACTAGTAAATGTTGTCTTTTCTTGATCCTCAGGAGCAATAGGAATTTGATGGTAACTGATATATCCATCTA
>JXCR01147717.1:83225-99815 GCA_002079205.1 Phalaenopsis hybrid cultivar
ATTTATTCGGATTTTTCAAAATTTTCTAGATTTCCTATGACACCTAGATCGAACAAAAGGAAAGTAGAATATGACGAGCAGAGATTTGTTAGCTTTAGAGCCAGTGCTCGATTTCATAGCATTTGTGAAAATAAGAAAGTAATTCAGGACCGAGGTTTTAAAAATCCAAGAGAAGTTTAACGTTTGATTATTGCTCGACAATGGAAAATTTTTTGTTATTTTACTGCCGATACAATAGCTGTGATTGTAATGAAATTTTATGCCAACCTTCCTGAAGCTTCTGATGATTATGTATTTATTCGTGAAAAAAAGGTAGAATTTTCTCCAAAGAAAATAAATGAGTTTTATTCTTTAGAAGATGTGTATAGATGTCAGTATCATTCTTTTTCTGTTACAAATCTGACTTTAGATGGAATTATTTCTTTTCTGGCTAGTGAGAAAGGAGCTTGGAAAATAAAAAATGGAGTTAAAGTTAACTTTTCCCTTTCTATGTTAAATGTAGTATCTAAAGCCAGACACTATTTTATTTCTGGATTGATGATTCTAACGAATCATCATAGTGAAGTGAACAATGATAGAGCTATCCTGAACTACTGTATTCAACAAGTGATGGATATAAATGTAGGCTCTATCATTTATATGAACATTCGCTCTATTGCTCTGGGAGAGACCACTGGTAGATTGACACACCCTGCTCTTATTTACACATTTTGTGAGCATGTAGAAGTTGATTTCAGACCTAATGAGGAGAGGATTGAGCCGCAGAGACCCATTGGGCCTGCCGACATCAAGACTTATGAGTCCAATGTTGATTGGAGATCTGGAAGATAGGCCAGGGATATTCCTTGTACTTCTAGAACCCCTAGTGAGCCTACTTCAAGTGACCCCGACAATAGGGAGTTGTTGGATCAGATGATACAACAGGGAAATATTTTGAGGATGGATCATAGGATGCAGAATATAGAGGCTAGAAATGCTCACACTGATGATCTGATTCGCCAGAAATTTGAGTATGATGTTGTTTATGATGATGCTTTAGTGAGATACCTGAGGGGTGACCATACAATTCAGCTCCCTATTCACCCTACTTATACTTCATATCAACAACAGAAGTTAGATGTCAATGATGAGGAAGATGATGGCTGAGATCTATTTTGTTTGTTTGTTTGTGTTTGTACTGTGTGATTGTATTGTTTGTGTTATGATGTTGTTTAGGCTTTGTTGTTATGTTTTGTGAAACTGTAACGTGGAAAACTTTTTTCATTTTTAGAATTTAGTTTAGTTCTGTTGTTATTTTTAACACTTTGTTCTGTTTTGTGATTAGCTCTTTCTCAGCAAATTTTATATGTATTATGTGCAATTTAATATTTTTATCCTTGTAGTTTTCATTTTAGTACTTGCAGTATTTTCAAAATTTATGTTAAAAAATCAGAATCTCCAACAGGTATAATTTTTTTTAAGTATTTAATGCTTTCTTTTACCCTTCATTTTTAAAGCTCTTCATGTAAAAATCTTTTAAAAATTCAATTTTGAGGGGGAGAAGAAGAAAAATCATTTTTAGAAAGAGAGAAAAAACTTAATTTTATTTGTCCTCAATTATATTTTCAAAATTTTAAATTTAATATGACCTTTGGTATTAGAGGTTAACTTTGGATAACTGTATTTATGTTTCTAAATATATAGTAAATTTAAGTAAAAATTTTCAATAATAAAGCTTAACTTTAATGGCTAAAATATTCGGTAAAAGATAATAAGACTATGTTTTTTTATTTTTAGTAAAGAAAATTTGTAATTTTGAAGTATTAAAAATCTTAAAAGATTCATGTAAAAAGAAAAAAATTAAACTTTATGAAATCTTTAAGTTAATAAAATTTGTTAAATTCATGTAAGAAGAAAAGAATTAAACTTTATGAAATCTTTAAGTTAATATAAATTTGTTAAGTGAAGAAAATATAAGAAATTTTGAACTTTAAGAAAAAGATAGTGAAGTTCAAAATCATTAAAGGCTATCCAGATATAGTAATCCTTACATATAAAAAAAAAAGAGAAGAAAAGAAAGAAAGAAAAGAAAATGGGGACTAAAAATGATCCTGAAAAGAACATAAAAAGAAATATATATATATATATATATATATATATATATATATATATATATATTATTTGAATGTTAACTTAATTGTTATTAAAGTTTTATGAAGTTCTTTTTCATATGAATTTGCTAAGAGACTTTAATATAACTAATTACAATTTTTCTTGAAAGAAATAGAGGATCAAAAACCTTAGACTTAATTATTGAATATGTTTATACCTTTAGTATTAATTGGAGTTGTTTTGAATTTTTCTTAAGTTATACTATTATATTTAAAAAACTAAAATATGGAAGTCTAAAAGTTAAGTTCTTTATAATAAGTCATTTTTTTTTTATGTAGCAAAGGAGTTACTTGAGGACAAGTAACATGTAAGTTTGGGGGATTTTTATACACTAAAATTATATGCATTTTTAGACCCATATTTTATACATATTTTTGATGATATTGCACTTTAATGGAAGGTATTTTGATGTTTTCTTCCAGGTTGTTGATTTTTAGGGCATAAAGCAAAAAAGATGAAATTTGGAGTCAAAATGACATTTTTGAATAAATGCTCAGTGCCTGCAGTAACGAGGGTAGCACCGATGGTGCATAACAAATTAACGTGGAGATTTTTTACTTAGTGCCGATGGAGGCAGACCAACACCGACGACGCCAAAGGCGATGCAGACCCCGTTTGTAGAAGGTTCGATGTATTTGGACGATTTTTTGAAGTGTTTTTGGAGGCACCTCTTGGAGAACCGACCTTGAGCTCTATTTGGGGCCGAATTTCATCAAAAAAAGCGCTCATCTATATTTTTCACTCCTCTACTTTCATTTTTCGCACCACATCATTCCATTCCACTTCCATATTGGAGTCAATTAGTGATTTTTTTTTCATAGTTTAGAGTTTTTGTGGTGAGATTTAGTGTGAAACTTTTTGTAAGAGTGTTGGAGAAGGAGAAAAGTGAGTGATATCTTTATCCTGCATTTTTAAGAAAAGGCTACAAAGGATTTGCTTTGAGAAAGAGTTTTTAGATAAGTATTGTTTCTTTATCAGTGTTGTATGAACTTGCTTTTATATATGAAATTTGTGTTTTGTTATTTCTTTCTCATGAAGTCTGAGTAGTTCCCTCTCTTTATTTTATATATGAAATTTGTGTTTTGTTGTGTCTTTCTCATGAAGTCTGAGTAGTTCACTCTAATCTTTCTCCCTCTGAGATATGGTGAAATGAAGAGATAATATGAATGTTCCAATATTAAATTGTAAAATAAATTGTGATGATTTTTCAACTTCGAACTTAATTTACTTTTCAATCCGGGAAATGGAGTATGAGTTCTACAACAGAGTAAGGATCACATTTGATTCCATGAAGGAGAGCATCATTTATGGAATTAAGTGCAAATAAATAGGAAAATATTCTTTGTTGGGTATAGAATTGGAGAACATTTAGGGTGAAAGACTAAGATCTTCAATTCAGCCTTAATCTTTAAAAACTAAAGCGAGAGCTAGCCTTCAGATGAAGGGAAGTGGGAGCTCTGGAGTGGGAACCGGTATCCTCTTAGCCTAACCATGGATTTAGAGACTAAACAATGAGATTAGCCAATGATTTTCTATGCACTGTATCAGGGTAGAGAATTAAAATTGCTCCTATTTGGCACAATACATATTATGAAATTTTATCTCATCTCACTTTATCATAGCCTCATTGTAGTGGGAATGATGCTTTTTCACATAAGAACCTCCGTTACATAAACATAGTTAATAGATTAGTATTTATTGTTTTAAATTTTGCATATTTGATTTGATAATAGTTTAAAATTTTAATTTTGATTACATCTCAACAATTCAAATTAGTGACAGTGATTTCAATTGACTTTCTGTGGAAATTAGTGACAGTGATTTCAATTGACTTTCTGTGAATTTCTTAGCAAATTTATCATTTCTAATTTAAACTGACAGTGATTTCATTTGACTTTCTGTGAATTTCCTAGCAAATTTGTCATTTCCAATTTAAAACTTCCACGTAGGATCGATATTTGGGGCTTTAATAGAAATTCCATTATTACTTGATAATGATATGTATGCTTGCGTAGAATCTAAATATTAATTGATTATATTTAATTAAAATTTACACAATCTATCGCAACAAAAAAGTCCGGATCAAAAAGGGATTGAAGTCTTTATGGACGATTTTTCTGTATTTGGAACTTCATTCGAAATATGTCTAAATCATTTAGAGAAAGTTCTGGAACATTGTGCAAAGACTAATCTCATATTGAATTGGGAAAAATGTCAATTTATGGTTGCAGGAGGAATTTTTCATGGTCATAAAATTTCAGAAAATGGCATGAAAGTAGATCTTGTAAAAATACAGGTTATATTGAACCTACCTCCACCTACCACTATAAGAGGAGTTATGAGCTTTTTAGGACATGTTGGATTTTACAGAAGATACATTAATGATTTTTCAAAAATTACTAAACCTTTATGTCAACTTTTGGAAAAAGATATAAAATTTGACTTTAACCTAGATTGCCTTCAAGCCTATGAAACTTTAAAGGAATAATTGATCACTAATCCTATAATTGTTTCACCTGATTGGGAGAAACCTTTTGAGTTAATGTGTGATGCTAGTGATTATGTGATTGGAGCTATTTTAGGGCAGAGATATGATAAAATTTTTAAAGTTATATACTATGCTAGTAAGACTCTTAATGATGCTCAAATTAATTACAACACTACTAAAAGTGAGTTATTAGCTATTGTGTATGTTTTGATAAGTTTAGATCATATTTGATTGAAGCTAAATGTGTTGTGCATATAAACCATTCGGTTATTAAATATATGATGCAAAAGAAGGAAGCTAAACCAAGATTAATTGGGTGAATACTTCTAATGCAAGAGTTTGATTTTGTGGTGATCGATAGAAAAAAGATTGATAATGAAATTTCTAATCATATTTTTAGGCTAGAACAAGAAGAAATGCATTACATGAAAAAATAAATTAATGAAAATTTTCCTGATGGACCACTTTATGTATTAAAAAGATGGGAAATACCTTGGTAAGCTGATATTGTAAATTATATTTTTAGTGGTATTTTACCTAAGGGATTAACAAAATAGCATGAAAAGAAATTCATTCATGATAAAAAATCTTATTTTTAGGATGATCATTATTTATATAAGCAATGTAAAGATTTAATGATGAGATGATGTGCGCCTTATAAAGAAATTCATGAAATTATTCAAAAATGTCATTCTGAGTTTGGAGGACATTTTGGGAATGATAGAATTATTCATAAAATTTTGCAATCTGGATTTTATTGGCCTGCTCTATATAGAAATGTTAATATATAAATCAAAATATGTGATCAGTGTCAGAGAGTAGGTAATATTTTGAGAAGAAATGAAATGCCCTTAAATTTTAATTTGGAAATTGAATTTTTTTATGTATGGGGATTGAATTTTATGGGACCATTTATACCCTCATTTTGAAATATATACATATTGATTGCTGTGGATTACAAGATATGGAATGTCGAAAGTAATCATTACCAATGGAGGATCTCATTTTAGGAATGCAACAGTCGCGAGATTGATGGAAAAATATAATATAATGCATAAAATTGCAACTGCTTATCATTCCCAGACTAGTGGTTTAGCAAAAGTATCTAATCATGAAATTAAGAGAATTTTAGAAAAGATTGTTAAGCCTAGTAAAATGGACTGGTCTACTAGATTGGATACTACATTATGGGTATACAGGACAACCTATAAGACGCTGATAGGAATGTCCCCTTATAGATTAATTTTTGGGAAGACTTGTCACTTGCCAGTTGAATTCAAGCATAAAGCTTCTGGGCGATAAAAGAATTCAATTTCAATTTGAAAGAAGCCTGTGAGAAAAGATTATTGCAATTGAATGAGCTTGAGGAAATTATGAATGNATTCACCCGCAGCATCCGATGGCTCGAGGCACTCACCCGGGACCTTCTGGCGCGTGTTGAGGGGGCGCGTAGCCAGGGTCATTCTGCTAGGCTATGGCTTTCACTCAGATGAAAGACCGATCGGCATCTGGCACGTCGAACGACTCTGATCGGGGCAAAAACTATTATGTGGCGCGTCGCGCGCGATTTTGGCTTAAATTGACCCGTTCGTCGGCGAAGTTGTCTAGATGACCCTGGATGATGAAATGGATGCCGCCACTGTGTCCGGAATGTCGATTTTACTTACGGGGGATGTTCACTTTTCTACGGCTTCGCGGGCGGGGTAAGAATGCGTGAATTATCGTTCTGGACACGATAGTCGAAAAAGTGGCCCAAATGACCCCGAATGACAAAACAAACTGTGTCAATGCGTCCGGAACATTGATTTTAGCCAAGAAGGACGTTCACTTCGCCGCGAGGACGTATACGGGTGAATTTTATGGGACCATTTATACCCTCATTTTGAAATATATACATATTGATTGCAGTGGATTACAAGATATGTAATTTCGAAAGTAATCATTACCAATGGAGGATCTCATTTTAGGAATGCAACAATCGCAAGATTGATGGAAAAATATAATATAATGCATAAAATTGCAACTGTTTGTCATTCCCAGACTAGTGGTTTAGCAAAAGTATCTAATCATGAAATTAAGAGAATTTTAGAAAAGAGTGTTAAGCCTAGTAAAATGGATTGGTCTACTAGATTGGATACTCCATTATGGGTATACAGGACAACCTATAAGACGCTGATAGGAATGTCCCCTTATAGATTAATTTTTGGGAAGACTTGTCACTTGCCAGTTGAATTGAAGCATAAAGCTTCTGGGTGATAAAAGAATTCAATTTCAATTTGAAAGAAGCCTGTGAGAAAAGATTATTGCAATTGAATGAGCTTGAGGAAGTTATGAATGAATCTTATGATAATGTGAGGATTTATAAGAAAAAAATGAAAGAATGGCATGATCAGAAGATAAAAAAAAGAGAATTTGAACCTGGATAGGAAGTTTTATTATATAATATAAGATTGAAATTATTTCATACAAAATTGAAGGCTAGGTGGAAAGGGCCATTCAGAGTTATAAAAGTCTATCCCTAGTTAATATTGTAGACCCTAAGACTGGAAGAATATTTAAAGTGAATGGGCACATATTTAAATAATATTTTGATGGTCAAAGACTAGCTTTTAAAGAAACTGTAACGTTGGGTCACCCAGAATAAGACGGAATTTTTGGCTAACGAAATTAAACCAATTGCTTTGTGGGAAGCAACCCATATGTATCGTTGTTAGTTAGTTTTTGAGTTTGTTTTGTTTGAAATATTTTACGTATATTTATGTTTATGTCTTTATTTAGTCCATGCATTTGATTAAATATTTAGAAACATTTTTATGTGCACAATTTTATAGAAAAATTGAGAATTTAATGGATCGAAATTGAAAATGCGATAATTTTGGAACTAGCGCTTGATGCGCCACTTTCCAGAAAGCTGGCGCATGATGCGCCAGATTGGCATATGGTAGTTTTTGGCAATTTCTCCTCCATATAGCTCCTAAAAATCGACTCCAAACCATATTTTAAGGGGAAAAATGAGGAAAGAATCCACTTTTCAAATCCTATGGCTTCTCACTCTAAAAACTCTGCTAGATTTAGAATTTTCAACCTAAGAAAGTTCGTCAATTTTGATGAGTAGAAACTACACGATCGAGTTCTAGTGAAGAAAAGGCTTATCAAAGAAAGACGATTTGTGAATTGAGGATTCAACAAGTCGAATACTCGAGTAGAAGAGACTATTGTGCATAGGTGTTGGGAAGTGCTTTGCTACACTACTACCGTTGTTGTTGTACATGTAGTAAAAGAATTTTATGCAAATCATCATGAGATCAACCAAGGAATAATTTATGTGCAATTCACTCCTTCAAGAATAAATGAGATGTTTATGATTAAAAATGTGCTTACCTGTCATTATGCAAATTTTACCCCTACTAGAAATAATATGAATAAACTCTACCACTACCTTACAGATGAAGATGCAAATTAGGAGACCAGAGATGATGGAAATGTAAGTTTCCTTCATCATGTTTAAATCCAGTTTCAAAAGCCTGTCACTTCTTTATTGCATCAAAATTACTGCTTACCATGAAAATTAGTAAGGTAACTAAGGAAAGTGTCATTCTGAACTACTGTATTCAAATCAAAAAGCTTTTTGATGTTGGAACTATTATTGTGAAATCAGTTTTGGGTTTGATTGTCAATGGATATCCAACTGGACTTGGACATCCATCCACTATTTTCCTCCTATGCAGTCAATCGCAAGTACGTTATGAAAGTTGGGAAAAAGTACTACTTTCTTGGAAGTCGATGGATCCAGAAGTCTATTGCATTTAGATTGGAATGGGAGATGAAAATGATATGAATGTACTGATGGATCAAGGATCTCGGAATTCATGACCGCGACCTTATATATGCTTGAAAATATAAGTATTTAATACTGCTGCTAAAAGATTTAATTCCTCAGCAACTGTACCAAAACTTAATAACAATTATAGATTCGATAAATATGGATCTCATAAATATTTAATAATTGTAAAGTCACACTTATCAACGAAAGTATATGTATTGCTCAAGTAATATAGGGCTCTAATGAAGTCCTAGATATCAATCCCACAGGGAGTAAAATTAGAAGCCACGCACTAAGATTTTAGAAAAGCAATACTTTAATCACAACAATGAAATTCAATTTACTTATTTGTCACTAATAGACAATTGAAATAAATATGTAATTTTCTTAATAACTCTTAAATAACTAATTATGCTAATGAGGTTTTTAGTGTGATATTCAATATATAAGAAAGCATCATTCTCCTTGTCAAGAAATTATAGTGAATGGATACTGTGATATTCAATATATAAGAAATCATCCTTCTCCTTGTCAAGAAATTATAGTGAATGGATAAGTGAATCAGTTCTAATTGTATTGTATTAAATAGCAGCATACCTATTCTTTACCCTTTGGTCTAGGCATAAAGAACATTGAATAATCCTACGCTTATTTACTGAATCTGCAGCTAGGCTGGGAGCATACCGGCTCTCACTTCGGAGCTCCCACGTTCCTCTCGCCTGAGGGCAAACATCTACACTTCAGCACCCAAATGATATGACCGAATTGGGGATTTTAAACTATCACTCTAAAATCTCCAATTCTACGCCTGATAATATTATTTCCCTATTTATTTGCACCCAACTTCCAAGNCAATAGGCAATTGAAATAATTACGTAATTTTAATAACTATTGAATAACTAATGATACTAATAAAGGTTTAAATGCGATATTCAATATATAAGAAAGCATCTTCTCCTTATCAAGAAATTATAGTAAATGGATAAAGTGAATCAATTCAAATTATATTGTACTAAATAGGAGCATACCTATTTTTTACCCTTTGGTCCAAGCATAAAGAAATTTTACTAATCCTACGCTTATTTACTAAATTTGTGGCTAGGCTAGGAGGATACCGGCTCTCACTTCGGAGCTCCCACGCTTCCCTCACTTGAGGGCTAACATTTACACTTCAGCACCTAAATGATTGGACCAAATTGGGGATTTTAGTCTGTCACTCTAAAATCTCTAATTCTACTCCCGATAATATTATTTCCCTATTTATTTGCACCCAACTTTCAAGGNGGGTGTTGTCGGCGGACCTTCTTAAAAATTTAATTCTGGAGTCTCAGGAAAATTTCGCCGTCAGCGGGGTCGATGGCACAGTCAGCGCCCTGTTCAATTCTTCACATTTTTGCCCTTTTTGCTCCAATTTTGCTCCAATTTTGCTCCTTTTTGCATCTTTTTGCTCCAATGACCCTATTTCATCATTCCTGTAACAAAACATCAAAAATACATTTTTTTAAAGTGCAATATCATCAAAAACAATATAAAATAGGTATGAAAATCTCAACATATTTCCCTCTGGTCAGAGACTCTTGGGAAAGTCGTTCCTATATTATAAAAGAGTGTTTTTATGTCAGAAATGAGAGGTGGCATGAGTATCAAGTGTGTGGGAGAGTTTGGAGAGTGTTCCCTAAGAGATGTAAGAGGAGAGGGAAAGTGAGAGATTTCTTCTTCACTACATTTCTAAGAGAGAGTTGAGTGTTATTGTAAAGAGAGAAATTGATTTGAAGGCACTTCGAGTGATTAACTCGGGGAGGAGATCAAGTTAAGTTGTTTTACTTTATTTTTCTTTTTTTGTAAACATGTTTTTATATATAAAATCTATGGTTTATTGTATCATTCTCATGAATTCTAAGCAGATTTATTTGTCCTTCTCCNTGCCAGATTGAATAGTAAATTAAGAACGGAATGGAAAAATCAACACAATTTATTTTATATTTTAAAATTGACACATCCAAATTATCTCTTCATTTCACCATATCTCAAAGTAGGGAGAAAGACAAAGAAAACTACTCAGACCCTCATGAGGAAGATATGCAAAATATGAATTTCATTAATAAAAGAATGTTTATACAACAATAATAAACAAACACCACTTTTCTGTAACTCTTCCTCTAGGCAAATCCCTTGTAGCCTCTCTTGGCCTCTTTCTCTCATTACAACACTCTTCAATTTCTCTTTAAAGATGTAAGGAAGAAGAAATCTCTCACTTATCTCTCTCTCTAATAACTCTTAAGAGAAATCACTCTTAGACTCACCACACTACACAGTAGAACACTCAAGTAAACTCAATTGCACACTAGCCCCCTCTAACCACCACTTTTTCTGATCAATTTTCACCCTAAATAAGATATGTATACTTGTGTAATACCCCATATTAAATATTATAATTGTATTCCTACTTGCCTTGAAATTAAAAATTTAACTAGCTTTTTCTTGGGATCAAGTTTTTGGCTTTTTTACAAGTTAAGAATTATAAATAAAGAAATTAAGCATATAATCACATACATCGTATTAACATCTATAAAGAGAATTATGATCATCTGCTAGATTAGATACTGCATTGTAGGCTTACAGAATAGCTTATCCAACTCTTATATGAATGTCTCCATATAGACTTATTTTTGGAAAGAATTTTCACTTACCAGTAGAATTAGAGCATACAACTTATTGGGAAAATAAAGAATTTAATTTTGATGTAAAAGATGCTGGTCAGGAATGATTTTTGCAACTGAATGAGCTTGAAGAGATCAGGAATGAATCTTATGAAAATACTAAGATTTATAAATAAAAATGAAAAATTGGCATGATCAAAAGATAATAAAAAATGAATTTGAACCTGGATGAAAAGTTTTTTTATAACAACAAGATTAAAATTATTTCCTAAAAAACTTAATTCCTTGTGGTTAGGACCATATACTGTTATAAAAGTCTACCTTTAGGGAGTTGTGGATATTGAAGATACAAAAACTAGAAAAATATTTAAAGTTAATGGACATAGGTTAAAAGCTCATTTTGATGGGCACAAACCAATTTTCAAAGAGTTTTTAATGTTGGATTACCTAGAGTAAAGACTGAGAACGTCGGGCTGATGACGTTAAACCAAACGATTTGTGGGAGTCAATCCATAAATATTTGTGTAATTATTTTAAATTTGTTTTTACATACTATAAGACCTTTTGATTAAATTCTATGTGCTTTCAAGACTTAAAGGTTAAAAAAATACATAAAAAACATTTTAATTATTGAATTTTATGGAAGATATGAGACTTATTTGAATCTTATGCAAAGCGGTGCAAAAAAGTGCACTAGCGCCTAAGGGCTTTGGCACTTAAGCGCCTGTTTTATAGATCACTGGCACCTAAATCTAGCGCCTAAGTTCCACTTTCTAGAAAGCTGGCTCCTAAGAGCCAGAATCAGATGCTTAGGCATTGTAGTTGGAAAAACCGCCTGAAACCTTCTTTTCACGGTTATTGGCAGAATTTTCTCTATATAACTCCTTAAACCTATCATTTGGAATAAAATTAATTTAGTGGAGAGGGAGAGGATCCACTATTCTTGTTCTTATGGCTTCCAACTCCAAGGAAACTTTGAAATATGGGATTTTCAACCGGAGAAAGTTTATTAGTTTTGATGCGCAGAGGTTACACAATAAGATTCTTATGAAGAAGAGGTTGATCTAGAAAAGAGGTTTTATAAATCGAGGATTCAATACTCCTGATATTATTGTGAAATAAGTCATTGTGCAGAGGTGATAGCAAGTACTATGCTACACAACTGCGGTCGTAGTAATTCCTGTTGTAAAGGAATTTTATGCAAATCTTCATGGTATTAATCAAATAATTGTCTATGTTCGTGGCAGTTGTACCTTTTACTTCTTCAATAATCAATGATTTGTACTTGATCAAGAATGTTTTGATTTTTCATTATGCCAACTTTGTCCTTACAAGAGACAATATGAATGAAAATTTTTCCATCTTCATGATTAAATTCCATCTCGAAGCTTTGACATATCTTTATTTCGCCAAAATTGGACTCTACTACAAAAATTAGTAAAATGATGAAAGAAAGTGTTATATTTAACTACTGTATTTAAATTGTATGTCCCATTGATGTGGGTATTATAATAAAAAAATATATTCTTGGTTTTAATTTGAAAAGATATAATCATGGTCTTGGACATCCATCCACAATATTTTTATTTTGTAGCCAATCGCAAGTTCTCCATGCAAAAAATGGGAAAAGTGCTTCTTCCTTATAAGCCCATGGACCCAGTGTTAAATTATAACTACCTAGAAAATGGAGAAGTGGATAACAGAAATGTTCATATGGATCAATTATCTCAAAATTCATCACCTTTACGACCCTGATTTCTGGATAGTTCATTTGTTATTTTGAAGAAGAATAAGAAGTTGGAGAAAGAGAAGATTAATATTTTGCATGCAATTAAAAACATTATTTATCAGTTTGACCACCTGTATTGGAGAATTCAAGAGCAATTTGATCACACTAGACTTATTAAAGAGGCTACGGTGCGAATGTATAAAAAATGTTTGGATCGAAGAAGACTCGATAAAAAATTCCCTCACTATCCTTTCTATAACTTATTTGTGCATCGTCAAACTATGGGAGATATTAGAGAATATGATAGTATTGAAGATGAAGCTGTGTAACAAATTTGAAGTTCTAAATTCTGATTTATAAGAGCTTATTTGTGTTTAGTAATGTTAGATTTTCTTAGTTTTAGATATCAGACTTACTATGTTTTTTATTAATATTTGATGTTTAGTTTTCAATGTTAGGATATTTTTGGTGCAATTACGATGTTGAGTTTTATGTCGTGGTTCCAAAATACTTGTTTGTAATTGTTTGGATTTATAAATAAACGTAAAGTTATTTGTTGTTTGTGAAAATTTAATGTTTGTAAATTACTTGATTAAAAAAGTTGGAGTGAATTTAAACAAATTAGAGGTTGGAGTGCTTTGGTGTACAACACTTTTTACAAAAAAAATTTGAGTGTTTGTGCCTAGGCACCAGATCTACAGAACCCTTATAAGTCACGAAAATGAACACTGACTCCATTTTCTACTTCGGTTCGTCTCCTACCTTCTATCTTAGGGCTTCCTACTACTTGGATTTGAGGCAATTTTCAGACTTGAAAATCTTGGATTTCATCTTCTCTTGGTAAGAGCTTCACTTTAACCTAGAAATTTTTTATTTTCACCATGAATTTTTCCTACATTATGTGAAAACTGAAAATTGAAAATTTTGAAGAAATCTAGTGAAGAATCCACGGTGTGAAGTTTCTTAGCAATGATTTCGATTTTAGGAGTTTACTTTATCTTTATTACGGATTTATGTGGAAATATGTTGAATTTTTATAACTTTTATGGCTCCTAAAATGAAGAAGACAGGGAAAAGAGGCCTATGACATGAAAAAATTTGTGAACATCAAAGCCCAATGGTTTGAGAATTTTAGGCAAACCACTGAGAATCTTCGGGTGATCAAGTATTTGTGCAAGATAAGACTGTTGAAATCACCCCTAAAAGAATTAATGTACTATATCAGTTGAGGGATGAATTTCATTACGAATATTCAGCATTTAATACACTTGATTCGACACTGGATGAAGTTATAGCCTTTCTGACCAATGGAAGAAAAGTTTGGAAAATAAAAAATAATCATAAAGTGTGATGGAGGTCGGAGTTGTTCAGAGCGGGAGTTGGCTAGAGGGGGTGGCAGAGGTTATGACTAATATGCTTCAATTTTATGTAATTTTACCTACTATTTTTCCTACATTTTACATGTTATTCTTATTTATTTATCACAGATTTACGCTTGAGAAAGGATTTTCGCTTATGTTGTGTGGGATGTAGGAGTTGAATATGAACAAGTTGGAACAAAAAATCAAGCTAAAATGTGCCTCGAAGTAGTGTGACCACACCCCCTATCAAACACAGCTAGTGTGACTAGGCCAAAATTAGGATGACCACGTCATCTGGAATAATAGGGCAGTGTGACCACGCGAAAAACGAGCGCGACCACACTGACGAGCTAATAAAGACAATAGAAGGGAAATTTGATGACTCGTGCCATGGTTCTTGCGATAAAATCAATTCTTAGGGTTTCTTGAAGAGTGTTTTGCATCAGAGAAGGCTTGAAGGTTGTAAGAGGGAATTGAGAGAGATTTTGAGAGCTCACTTAAATGTTATCTTCCTTGTTTGGCGAAAACCTTAAATAGAGAGTTTTTTTCTTTGCTTTGTGAGTTGTGAGAGTTTGTATGTGCAGAAAAGGTGCTACTTTATAAAGAGAACAATTTCTTGCAATTTTTTCATATCTTTGTTGCTTGTGATGGATTCCTACAGAGTTTTATGCTATGATCTTTTCCGTAATGAGCGACTAAAATTTTCTTCTTGTCTTTCTGATGTAAGGGTGATGTGCATGACTTATGTGCACTATAAATGTTTTTCAACACCACAACACACACGTCAGCTATACTAGAAAATATGCAGATCAATCACAATAAAATTTAATTCAGTATTATTAGTTTCCTCTTTTTAAAATATTTAAAGCTGCCACACCTAATGAATTAAGGGGTGCTTTCAATTTCAATCATCACTAGGTTGCAAACACAAATATACGTATTGCTCAACTAATAAAGGACTCTAATGGAGTTCTAAGTATCTATCCCACAGAGAGATGAAAATTCTTTTGGTAATGACACAAAAACACAATATTTAAACTATAGAAAACTTAAGTAAGCAGAAAATTTTGTTTAATGTCACTGAATAAACTATGTTTACTACACTAATCTCTAAAATTTAAAGTTAAATTTACTAAAACTAAACTAGGTTTTGTGGTGATGAATTCAAATTTAAGAAAGTATCATTCCCCTTACAATGAGGTTATAATTACTAAATGATCAAATTGAAGAAAATTGTGTTGTTCCAAATAGGAGCAGTCATATTTTTTATCCTTCTTACAAGTGACAAATAACATTCTCTAATCCAGTGTTTAGTCACTAAATTCGTGGTTATGCTGAGAAGATGCTGACTCTCACTCCAGAATTCCCATGTTCCCCTCATCTAAGGGCTAACAACTCACTTTAATTTTCAAACGCCTGGACCAAATTAGGGATTTTAGTCTCTCGCCCTAAATCTCCAATTATAAGCCCAACAATGAACATTTCCCTATTTATTTGCACTAAAGTCCATGGACTACAATATTATCCATGCAATCAAATGTTATTCTTACTTTATTGTAGAAAGCATAGCCCTCTCGGATCGTATGTTTCACAACAAATTTTAACAATTTAATTGGCCAGATCAAAAGGTAAGTGAAGTTCAAAGTTTGAATCATCACAATTATGAAATTAAAATATTGCACAACAATCTTGATTCTTCACAAAATCATATCTCTTTATAGGGAGAAGGATAAATAAATTTGCTTGGAATTCATGAGAAGGATATAATAAACCATAGATTTTATATATAAAAACATATTTACAAAAAAAGAAAAATAAAGTAAAACAACTTAACTCGATCTCCTCCCCGAGCAAATCACTTGAAGTTCCTTCGAATCAATTTCTCTCTTTACAATAACACTCAACTCTCTCTTAGAAATGTAATGAAGAAAAAATCTCTCACTTTCCCTCTCCTCTTACATCTCTTAAGGAACACTTTCCAAACTCTCCCACACACTTGATACTCATGCCACCCCTCATTTCTGACATAAAAACACTCTTTTATAATGTAGGAACGATTTTCCCAAGAGTCTCCCTTGACACCCCTTCAAAATCCATCCAAATTCAATGCATTTGTGAAAATAACCGTCTTTGACGCCTATGCACCGAAATCTGGTGCCTAGGCACCGTCTTCTCTGGATTTTGGTGCATAGGCACCAGTTCTGGGGCATAGACGCCAGTTCAAGTTTTTATAACGCCACCTTATGACTCCAAATTTTGTTTTTTTTCTTCTTTTAAGCTCCAAATGCATAGACTTAGTATATCTGTAATAAAATATAAAAATATTTTTTTTAAAAGTGCAATATCACCAAATATAAGCTTTAAATATATATATATAT
>JXCR01147717.1:108255-131787 GCA_002079205.1 Phalaenopsis hybrid cultivar
TATTTATTTATTTATATTTATAATACACTTTCCCTCTACACTATGCAAATTCTTAAAACCAAGAAAAACACACAAAAAATTCTTGAGACTATTTTCAACAAATTTCTTTGGAAGGGCTCTAGATACTCTAAAAGCTGGACTAATTAGCAGTACAATAGCATGCCTCTTTATGTTGGTGGGCTTGGTTTTAAAACTCTGCAACAGATAAATGATATCAATATGTGTAAACTTTGGTTTAAATTTTATTTGGAGGAGTCACTATGGGCTAAGTTTATGCTTCATAAAAATTGTAAGAATCTACACCCTTCCACGGTCAAATGGAAGGTGGGGGACTCTAAAATTTGTAAAGCTATTATGTCTGTCAGGGATGTGGCTTCTCATTTCATTTATTGAGATATTGGGGATGGTAACATCTCTTTCTGAAATGATGAATGGGGAATTTCTTCTTATCCTACTTTGCCAAATTCTGATTATGATTCTAACTTGTTAATATATGATTGTTGGATCGATGGTGTTTGGAATATGGCTAAACTAAATTCTTTAGTTGGTGCTTTAGCTCTTGCCCTTGCTAGTATACATATTAGAGCTCATGATAACGATGTTCCACTTTGAAAATTTCAAGGAAGTTCTTCTATTACTAAATTGCTTTATTCAAAACTGCACACTTTTAATATTTGGAAATGGAATGCTTACACTTGGCATAAATATATATCTCCCTCAATCCCCTTTTTCTTATGGAGATATTCTCATAATTTGCTTCCTCTTGAAGATATTCTTAAACTGAATGAATTGAAACTTGCTTCTTTTTGTTATAACTGTAAAAAGGATGTTGAATCTGCAAATCACTTGTTTTTTTATTGCCCCTTTGCTAAAGATGTTTGGAATCGGTTAGGGTGCTACTTTGGTATCAATTGGCCCTCAAATCTAAGTTTTAAAACTGTTATTGGGATTTGGAAGGATTTTGTTCCTACTTTTAAAAAACTCTTTTACCTTCCCACTACTGCGCTTTGGTTCATTTGGATGGCTAGAAATAGTTATAAGTATGAAAATCCTTGTCACACTCCTACCATTATATCTACTTTAGTTGTGGCTCACTTTCACAAGACCTGGAAGTTAGATAATGGAATGGTTGCCTCTCCTCCTAACTGTAGGGGTAGGAAACCCCATTTTGATTAAATGGGCACCCCCCCCCCNGCATGGGCGGACAGTTTAGAGATGCTTAAGGTAAATGTTTAGCCTTTTTTGCTTCCCCTTGAAATGCCACTTCATCCCTTGAAGCTGAAACTTGTGCAGTGCTTGCTGCACTACAGACTACTGCTTCTTTGAATTTAAATTGCCTTATACTGGAAACTGATTCTAAGACACTGTTTCACATGCTCACTGCTAAGCTTAAGCCTGCTTGGTATATTATTATATTGTTGAGAAGGGTCTGGCTTTATATTGAGATAACATAATATTCATATTCAATACTCTTTCATTTATAGAAAGGGTAATTTCTCAGCGGATTGGTTGGCTAAATGGAAAATGCAAGGTGCTTTTGTTGGGGAAACTCCTCCTCTTTATCTGCACACACTTATACAAAGTGACTTATTGGATGCCTCTTATATTAGACATTAATTATGCTTCTTCCTCCTTTGTTTGTGGTTACTGTGTTGGGATTATGCTTTCTTCTCTTGGCTTTTCTAGCCTGAGATTTTCCTTGTTCTTTGGCAAGATGTTGGAAGTATGTTGGGCTTTGTTTTTTAGATTGGCTTTCATTGGTTGGAATTTCTATTGTAGCATTATTGCTTATGGAGCTACAGACACTCATTTATTATGACACTATTTGATACCAATGTTGCTTTTTAAAATTGGGTTTTTCTGTCAAATTGTGTTACAACTTTGGAATTTATGTTTCCTTTCTAGGCTTTTCTGGTCTCGAATTGTTCTCTACCTACTGGATGGATGCTAGAAGGATTTTTTTGGTCCCGTCTGTTTTTGTTGGGCATTGTCTTGAATTTGGATTTGTTGGACACCAACTTTGGGGCCAAAGACTTGGACATGCTATTCATTTTGATTAGTTGTTTTCTGTGTTATGGGAGCTTAAATTTGAGAAGAATCAATTGTCGAACACTCTTTTACTTTGTTTTTACGATTTAGCATGTTGCAACATTATTATGTCTTGGCAGAGGATTTTTTTCTGTTGTTCACAGGTTCGGCATTTTATCTTTGTGGCTCTGACTAAACCAACAAGCCTCAAATTTGATTTGTTATTCTTCAATACAGATGATATGGGTTTTGGTGTACATGCTATTTTTGGGTATACTCTTTCTTTTGGCATTCATTTTTGCGGGTATACATGTACTTTTGGAGTTGTTTTACTACCCTCTTTTCTTTTTATGTTGTGTGGAGTTGTACCATGGAAATTGGAACCCCTAGGATTATAATGTTTTCATTTTTGTTTTTAGATGGGGATCCACTTTCCTCCCCATCTTTGTAACATTTTCTATTATTAACGCGTAAGGAGCCATGAGTTGCTCTTTTAATTAAAAATATATTTATATAATTGACTGGAAGAATACAAAGGTTTATTATCAATTGAAATTACTAATTAAAAATAGAATAAAAATATGTTAAATTTTAATTAAATGAATATTTTACTGTAAATTATAAACCTTAAATCTCACCCTAACCTTAACACTTACGATTGTATCACTATGGTTGTCAAAATACTCATTGCTCGTGAACAACTCATGTTCAGCTCAATAAACAAACGGTTTGAATATGAACAAATTTTTTGAGCTCAACATATAAGCGATAATAAACCGAGTCTGGGCTCGCTCAAGCTCGACTCGCTTATACCGCTAAAGGTTGCATGTGTGATTAAGGTTGTCAGAACGGTTGTTTGTTCACGAACAGCTTGTGTTCGGCTAGCTATGCAAACGAGCGGAACAAGAACATATTTTTTGTGTTTGAAATATAAACGAGTCAAACATACGTAGTGGTATTTTTTAACGAACCAAACCTAAGTAAAGCTCTAACTCGCTCATGTTCAGCTAATTTACACACCTAGAGGGATGCTCAAATCGTCTATAAACAAGTTGTCCCGAATATTAATTTGATTTTTAGAAAATCGCAGCAAAATCATCACGAACTTAATAATTCATCTTCAAAGATGGAGTTTTTGTCATCAAATCTGAAGGAGCTTTGCCTCTTTCCTATTAATCAATGCAATAACATTTAGACAAAAAAAAACAGGGTTTTGGAGATACATAAAGAGAGAGGCGATAGCAGATACAAGGGAGAAGAGTAGAGGATTATGAATCTGTTGTAACACCAAATGCCCGCAACGAAGCCAAAGGGATGCAGAAGAGGGGAGAGGTAATATTGAGCATAAAACAAGTAAATTAATGAATTGATTAGGGGTAAGATGGTACATGTGGTCCAAGACAATGATTAGAACAGCAGAAATAAGGGTGTTGGGTGTTGTTGCCATTCGTGGCTTCCCCGTTTCCAAATTGGGTTTGGCACACAAGCAGGTGAAATTTTGGCTGCCAAATGGTTGTATATAGCTTTTCAAAATGGAATACACTCATATAGCGCTTCAAAATGACCCTCAGTCTAAAATCTCCACTTATTTTAAATTCTATTATACATAACAAGCAATATATTTATACGTGTGCTAAAAAATATACAATGTGGGTGAGAATTATTGCTCAAATATTAATTCTCAATTACGGTTTAGCGTTCAGAGTGCGGGTAAAAAGGAATATTTTAGCATNTGTATTATAAGCAAATCTACAGGTTTAAAATTCATCCAGATCAAAATGTGTTTATAGCAACCTTACCCAATTTCTCGACGCCATATTTTTCATTCTTGCATATTGAGCTTGTATGCCCATTTCAATTTTTTTTCCATGATACATATTTATATTAAGTATTAACTACAAATAATTTTCAAATCCTGATATTTCATCATAAAAGTCATCCAATTAAATACTAATATATAGATTTTTTTGCTATAAATTTCTATAAGAAAACTCAAAACAATTCAAACTCTAATATTGGCTAGTTTTTAATCATACTAGATGTCATAATGAGAAAAGCACAATGACAAAAAAGTTCTTAGATTTGAGTCCAATTGAATTAAAATCATCGCATGTTTGCAAACTTCAAAATATTAATGAAAGAATAATAGAGTGTGAATTTTACATGCTAAAAATCCAATCAATTAACGTTCTAAAGAGCTTAAGATCACTCACTTTTTGAGTTACTAAGTCACATAAATAACAAATATATAGTTCATATTAATAAGAAAAAATATGGGTGATTTGATAATATGTTTTGAGATATTTTCTAAGATAACCAAAAACACTACCTCACTCTAAAATTTATAAAGGAAACATCTCTATTTGCTTTAAGTGAGCTTTCCCTTGAAATTCGACGAAGCTTGAAAATCTGAAGAACTCTAAAACTCTGCTCAATGGCTAACACATATATCACATTATTATCGGTCTCCAAGTTATTGGTGTTTAACCACCCTTACCTGACCATTCTCTTTTGAATATCTTCATCACCCTATAAGACGATTACTACCAAACTAGTGGAAGACTCAGCAACTATTCCAAAATTTTCAATCACGCCTTCTCCAATTGTGGGGAAGAGCAAAATTTGGTAACCTCACTTACATAGTAAATTATGTTAGGTAAGCTAAGCTTCATGTTTGTTTTTAATGTTTTCACAAAATAGATTTTGTCTTTTGTAAACTTTTCATTTATCAAATTTCAATCGGGTTCTTCTTGCATCTTAAATTTTCTTAGTACGAACTTCCTCATGTACTTGTATTATTTTATAAATGACTTACTATAGCATTACACATAATAATTGATCTTCTCACTTGAAAAGTAACTAAGTTAGGAATTAGAACTTCCACTAAGGACATCATAAAGCCACGGTAGGCCCTACAGGATTGTCATTTTTCTTTTGCAAGTCCATATGGAGAAAAATTAAGCTTAAAATTTTTAACTTCTAGAAGAGGCTGGTTAATAGAGTATAACATTGCAAAGTGATGAAAAAAACCATCTACCAAATCAATAGCATATGGATTATTAATTTTAGAATGCTCATGTGGGATATCCGAGCAATCTTATAAAATTTTTTTCTCCGTTACTACATAATCTAGAACTCCTTAACATTGCTTATTTTACTTATTTTTCTTATGTTGCTTGCATTGGTGAAATTTTTTTTGATTGGTGGCCACCATAGATCTCAAAAGACTTCAATATAAATGATCGGATAAGGAATTTGAAGAGTAATATACTATCTTGAAAGGTAGATGTACTATTACCTTTGAATGGATCTAATAATTTAGATGAGAAAATTCTTTGGGATATATGGATCGGCGAAAATAGGTTTATTTTAATTCTAGAGTCTGGTATTCCTATGAAGGGGCTTCTTCATAGATAATTACATCTCAAGAATTACTCCTGAGAAAACTCTCAATTAGAGATAAACCTTACATCTTTCCTATTCATTAATGAAACATTTATTGAATGAAAAAATTTGAAGACTTGGATGAAAGGACAAGATCAAATAGGTTGACTTCACTTAAATTTTAAAAAAGATATAAACCTTAGGGTTGGGCCCAACTATTGATAACCAGGATGACGACATGGAGCTTGAATTAAAGGATTAATTTAATAAAACATTTGGACTTGAGTGGATTTGATCTTGCTAAGATCTTAAATGTATTATATTTTAAATTAAATTTGGATTTGGTTTACAGGAGTTGAAGTGGATTTCGAATTAGGTTTAGAAATTATATTTGAGTTTTTGGATTCATAGTTAGGTGTTGAATATGTCTGAATCAAGGTTGAATTAGGTTTATGAATAAATTTGGATTGGGTTTGATTTTCTCTTTGAACAAGTTTAGATGAGGTTGGGATTGATTTTGGAGATATCCTAGTCTAAAGGGTAGAAAAAGGATAAGATTTATAGATGAAGGTGAAGCACTAACCTACAAACCTACCTACAAACCTCCAATTAGGAAACTATAGCCGACTTAACTTAAATTTAGGAGTAACGCACCCGGTAAAGATGCCAATGGCATCTCAATTATAGTGGTAGCCTCAAATTATTAATCAGTAGAGTAATAGGAGTTCTCCCAGATTGTTATTGCATCGATTTATTGTAGTCATTCCCTCTAAAAACTTATTATGAGAATCTTCATCCATAGCATGGGCTACTTCATTCTAGGATAGTCACTGGGGTTAGGTAATTTTTCTTTATTGGTTGTAGTTCATATTTATATTTCTATGGGGGAGCCTAGAACTAACCTAGGGCCTTAACATTGGACTAATATAGGATATGTGTATGGAGCTAGGTTTTCTTCTATGTTTGCTACCATTGGGGCATAATTTGAATCTATCCTATGGTACAATTTATAATTAGTTGAAATGTTGGATTCTATTTATTTTGTAGGGTTTGATAATTAATAATGATTTGTTTTATCCTAGAAATCATCAGTCGTGATGACAAATCAACGATTTTCTTGATGTTGTTTGGTTATTTTTCCATTCTAAGTAAAGTTATGGTGAAATTATTAATCAAATATTATATTTTCATTCTATATTTTAGTTTCTTCCTAAAGTTTTATTCTCCTTTCTCAGTTTTTAATTGTTGTTAAGTAATATATTCTGGACAAATGAATCTAAGAATTTATATTATCATAATCAAGGTTTAATTTTATTCTAATTAAAGAATTAAAAAATATTCTTTTCAAATAAAAGTATTTAGCTCTTTCAAAAATTAATACTGACATTCAAAAGTATTTGGGAAATTAAGTTTATCCTTATTATGTATTATTTAAATTAAGTTAACCCAAGACTTATATACTCAAGAGTTTGAGGCTATGAATTTATACGTTTTTGGGGAGAAATGTATTCATTCATGTTGTCACTCAATCTAAGTGGATATATAAGTCTTGTCAAGGCTAAGTGAAAGAAGTTTGACGAATTTTTATTTTATTTGAAATTCCTAAAGCTCAAGGGGTTTTGAGAAGAAACATCTTTTAAAAATGAAGAATATAAGTCTCTTTGAAATACTTTAAAGATTCAATTAATTTATATATAGAAAGGGTTTAAAAGGAAATTCAATTTTTTGATAATCATTAAGAATCATTAAAAGAAATTTAAATAGAATAAGTTATTTGAAGGAGATGTTCCTTTTTAGGTTTTAAGGAATATACTTAGTAAGATGATAAGTTATTATGAAAACTCATTCCAAAGAAAGTCATAAAGTTTTAAAAAATTAACTTCTAAAATTTGTAAGTAGAATTTCCTTTTTTGAAACAGTTTTCTAAAGAAATTTATTTCTTATTTAAAAGGGAACCTTATGGGAAAAGATTTTTAAAGGATTGAAACTTTTCTCCTTCAAACTTTCTAAATTTTAAAACTTCTTAAACTTAGAGTTCATTTAGTTTACAATATAAATGTTCTTTTCTTAATAGATTTAGAATTTAAAAGAGGTTTTCATTTTAGAGTAGTTTTAATTGGTGTAGAAAACTAATTTTTTAATTTGAAAAGGCTTTTAATTTTAGAACATTTTTAATTGAAGTGAAAAATCTTTTTATGAGCATTTAAAACCTAAAAGACTTTTAATTGAAGTAGAAGAAACTGTCTTTTAATGAAAATTTTACAAATATTTCTTTTTAGCACTTACAATTCATTTTATATTAAAAAATAATTAGATCTCTTAAAATTTTTAAAAGAATTTGCAAAGCTCCATATCCTGTAACCCAACAGTGGAGTTTCATTTGTTCTCTTATATTTCCCATCCATGATTTTGAACATTTTATGCAATTTATATATTATGNCAACTAGATCTCTTAAAATTTTTAAAAGAATTTGCAAAGCTCCATATCCTGCAACCCAACATAGTGGAGTTTCATTTGTTCTCTTATATTTCCCATCCATGATTTTGAACATTTTATGCAATTTATATATTATGTTGGCACAATTTTAGGGGGGACTCGTTCTATGGAAGCTGTCGATTGCCGGAATGAAAATCCCTTTGCCCGCTTTCGATGAACATTTAATTTACACACATAGATAGATATATATATATATATATATATATAGTTTAGAAAAATATAAAACCAAACCGATCTCATATTTTTCATAGTTTAAATGAAAGAGCGCCACTCTTTAAGCGATGTGTCCCTCTCAAAAGATGGACACATTGCTTGAGGGTGAGACTCAATCAAATAAACTAAAAAATATATGACATTTGTTTGGCCTGAAAATCATTTTATTATAAGCCGACAAGTTTTCTTATTTAATATGAAAAATTAAATAGGATTTATATTAAGCTAGGTTCTTGAAAGTTTATTATAAAAGTAAGCCCATATAGTTAATTACATCGTAGATAACCGAAGTCACCTAAGAAAACTCTCGATAAAATTTTGGGGAGATTATCTTCAACAATTTCAAAGGGATGAGACTTTTCAATGAGATGAATAAAGAGATGTGAAATGGGAATGGCTAGAATTTGGAACATATTATGGAATCCCAAGGAAGAGAGACTTGGGGATGTCACAAGTCTTGAGGAGAACCTTGGTCACTTCCCAAGCTTTCCTATGGTTTGGTTTCAATTTAGAGGAGAAGTATCTGAATGTTTCATCTGCCAATTTTACTAATTAGGGCTTACAATTGTGTGAAACAATCACACAAACATCCTAGAAGATCTGAAGATTTAGGTCGTGACGAACGATAACCTCTGAATACTAAAACAGGTTAGGGCTTATATTGTATAACAGACACTTACAAAAGCTTAAATGAAAGTTGAGAATTTTTGTTGCACTAGGCGAACAACCTCAAAGTCCTATGACTTGTTTTTTAATACTATAGAATGGTTTAGTTTGTGTAGACATGTTTTGCTGTTGAAGATGGTCGTACTGCCCACAATGCTAGCTCCAAGCTCCTCATTGTGGCAAGTTTAAGTTTTCTAATGTGTCATGTCATGATATCAAATCAAGTGTTACCTAAGGTTATTTTTATTTAAATATTATGGGGAATATTAAAGTTTATTAGAGTGACACTGGTTAGAATCCTACGGTTCCCTCCATCCAACACCACTATTATTCTTCAGATTCACTTAGTCCAAATGAAATTAATAAACTCAACATAATGAGTTCCATACTTTCATTTAGATCGTGGACAATCTCGTTAGCAACCGTAGGCTACCTCCTTATAGGGATTCCTGATTATTCGATAGAGATGTTTTAATTTAATTGAAATTTATGTTTTATTTTATTTTTTATTAAATTTTGAGTTGCCTTACATTTTGACTGTTGTGGCGGTGAATTTTATCTTATTTAATGTTTAGTTTTATTTTTTTTCTTTTTTTTTACATGCAGGATGACCTTAAGCATGAAAGTAAGAAACAAGAGGTACAAAAAGGTAAATGCAGCAACTTAACAACATACCTGTCAATTCTTCCCGCTTCTCCACTTGAAAGGTTTGCTTCTGCAATATGTATATAATTTTGTAGGGAATTCAAATTGTAGGAGTAAATGTTTGAAGTTATGACTTTATTGAGTTTCGAAAGATCTTAGTGGATGAATTTAGAACAAAATATAGCAAGTTCAATTTGCCCTTCAAAATATTTAAGAGATTTCAAAGTGCTCAAAGCATGACCCTGAATCAGTTTGAGGATTTCTTGAAATATTTTGAGTTCATTTTAAACTATCATATAATTTTATTAATCATTTAAGGTTAAGCTAAGGTTATTCCATTGCTCAAGGAAACTTGATGTTTTATTTATTCCAAGGCTAGGACACTCAATTAATCAATTCATATTTCATTTAAGAGTTATGTGGGTGGGTGCCTCTAAGGCAGATCTGAGTCATTAAAGGTTTTGGTACCCACAGTTAAAATTGGGCTTGTAGTGTAGAAAAAAAAATGTTAATCATTAATCATGTTATATTCTAAATTTAATTAAATGAGCTTAACTGTCAAGCCTTGAACAATCACAATAGGTGAAATGACAACTAGCAAAATTTTGATTTAAATGACATGCATTCTTATTGAAAGATCACATTGCATAAATTATGGGCTTAAAATTTATGAAATATTATCTTCCTAACTCGAACCCATCACTTGAGAATTGTTTAATTTTGGTTGACTTCCAGGTCATGATAATTAAGGAAATTACAATTTTGCTTTTATTATAGAAATGGTGGCAAGTGAGTTCCTACATTTTAATCCCATTGTATTTCAATCACCCAAACATATTCATTAGGATCAAAATCACTCATTTCCCTTTGTTAATCCTAAATTTTGATTAAAGTACCAAAATCTAGAGTTACCCATTTGCCTTTGGGGCTCTTCACCTCAGAACTCATTAATCAAAATTCAAACAACATTGAGAATTTTTAGAGTGTCCAATCCATGGATCAATTAAAACATCAAAGGAGAATATGTGGATTTTCAAAATTTAATTTAATTTAAATAATTATTTGAATTTAGAAAGGAGTATTTTAAAATTTTGTTTACTACACTGACCAAGATAAGGTTTTTATTCATGAGAAAATTATTAGAGGTCCCCTTAGGTCAGAGAAACACTTAGACAAAATTACATGATTTTTTTGAATTAAATCTATATCATTATTATTTGATTATGAATCAATTTTAATGATTTAATTAAATGTAAAATGATGTTTTAATTACAAAAATCAACTTTATATTTTTATTAGACCTCTCTGAGTTCAGAGAACTCAGACAAATAAATTTTATATTTTTATGATTTTAAATTTTATTATTATAATTATTTTAATAGGAAAATAAGAAAAATTATTTTTTAAGACCTTAAAAATTTATTTTTAACTTAGAAAAACTAAGAAAAATATCCTAATAAGTTCTAAGTGAGCAGGGAATAATTAGGCACATTTTGAAGTATTTTGGTATTTTTGGGATTATTAATTATTTTTAATTATTTTAAACTAAAAATAAAGCCAAAAAATCAAGTATTTTATTAAAAAAAATTATTTTTTCTAAGTGGCCCTGATCACAAGAAACTCAAAAAACACTTTTCATAATTTTTCTAAGTTTATTTATTTTAATATAATAATATTTGTACTAAAGTACAAGTTTCTTTAGAAAATTAACTTTAATGCTCAAACTTAGTCAAATATTTTTTAAATTTTTACAGTAGGTAAAAATGTTTTTTTTATACAAAGTGTGGAAATGATTTTTATTAGTTTTCAAATTACATAAATTAAAGCAATATATATGCATTTAAGTAACTATAGAAATGTGCAGAGTAATTCAAATAATCCTGAAATTTTTCCTAAGCTTCTCTAACCATAGGAAACCTACTAAAATTTGTCTCATAATTTTCCAAGTGGTATTTTAATTTATATAATTAAAATAAGTCAAAATAGTCATCCTAGCTTGAAAATTAAGGAGAGAAGCATAGATATGAGGCTTGGAAAAATCAGAGAATATCCCCTCTGTCACAAGGAATGAACCCTAAAAGTTTCACGCCATAGTGAGCAATGTTTGATCATAATGAATAAAATACTATAGAGAGTATTTAATTCATTAAAAATCAGAAAGTCAGCAATTAAATTTTATTTTTAGTTCACATTATTCTCCTATATTCACTGAGCAAGAGGGTATTTTTATTTTATATTTATGATTTTTTTAGAGAAAGATATAAATTTTTGAATTTTAGGCATTTAAATAAATTTAGAAAACCCATATTTTTCTACTTAAACCAGACGGTGCCACGCCATCCTCGTTTGCTCCATACTTTACATGTAACACTCCACCATTTAATACCGCCAGCTACCACAGCTGTCACGTGGCTTGCCTTTTTGTTCCAAGAGCTCGTCTGGCTTGATCTCCTCTGTCCATTGAATAATTGCATAATTGGATGACTCTCATTCATCGTCCTTAAGTGACCTAACCCTTGAGCCGTTCACACTAAAGCATTAAGATCTCGAGCTAGACTCAACTAAATCACATAGGGTTTGTTCGTAAACCTTCATCTACTAAAGACAAACATATCTATATGGCATATAAGGTATGAAATATAGTAACTATGTATGGAGAATCAAAATAGGCTTGGATTAGGGTTGAGGTTCAATACCTTTATCTGAGAGAGGAAGCCTCAATCAGATGGTTGTGGCAGCTTTGAATCAACTCAACAAACCTTTAGATGAAGTCCTAAGCCTTGGTGAATTGTCTAGATATGATTTTGATTGAACTCGATTTCAGTGTTGGTCTAGAGCTATGTTAGAGGCTGTTTAGGATGAGGCTTTTGTGGGGAATCAACTCCTTTCAATATGGGGATGGTGTGTGCATAGTTAATTGGATTTTGGTATACTATGGAGGTGTGGAGAAATCTATCCTGGTTTGAGCTCAAATTTTGAGCTCAAAAGTGGGATCTCATAAGGGGAACCAGAGAGGGTATATGGTGGGCGTGAGTGGAGTTCTTGGAGAGTCTCTGGTGAGATTTTGATAGAGTTTCCCCAAGAATTTGGATCATCTCCCCTTAGGTTGTGAAGGGGGCTATTTAATTAGAGGATTTTGGGGTGGAGCTTAGGGCTTTAATTTGGGTTCAATTAATTACTTTTGTGGAGGGCTGAAATGTGTCAAGGCTAATTGGAGCTAACCATCTTGGGTGGGTGTGATTGGGTTTAAAAATTTGGGCAAGTTGGCTCTTAATTTTATGATTTTATTACGACTATGGTGGCTGGAAAGAGCAGGTGAGGTGGTCAGGTAGTTATGTGAGCTAGGGAGAGGTTTAATTACGATTAACCCTTAATCGTTTGGCATGATGGCTAGGATTTCTTGGTTTAGGCCCAAGAAAGGAAAAAATTCCATAAATCAAGGGATCATTGGTCCATGGCTTCCATAGGGTGGGCTATGTGGGTCTATTTTGGTCACCACGATCCATTTGGTGGTTGTGGTGTCATTACATTGGTCACATTGGCATGGCTTAGTCAATTTTGGTGCATGCGGTTCAATTTGGGTTAAATTGTCTTGAACTTGGGTTTGAGTTAGGCTAGACATAACATTAAGCCCAATTTATTGAGAAATTTTTTTTGGATGATTTTCATGAGTGGTTTATAAAAGATTTGGAGTGATTTTGAATTGATTTGGACGTTCAATTTGAGGGATTTTGGGCATTTGATCAATTTGGGGATGTTCGGTTAAACTTAGGTTTAGGTTGGGCTAGAGTTGTGTTAAGTTCAAATTGAGAGTTCATAATGGACTAGGGGAATGTCATGAAGAGCTCTCAACATTAATTGAGTGCCAATTTTGGGGTCATGGCATTCAATTTAGTGAAAATTGGGCACATGGCTAAATTGGGGTAAATTTGGGAATTTTGGATTTGGGTTGAATTTGAATGAAATTGAAGTTTGGCCAAGGTCAACTGAGGGTTAAATTTGGTTTGTGGAGATTTTTCAAAGAGCTTATGATGCATAATTGGGGCAAAGATTTGGGTTTCAATTAAGTGGGATTTTGGTTTTAGGCCAAATTGTGGCATTTTGATTTGTGTTGACATTGGACTCAAATTTGTGTCAATTGGGCTTGGATTTGGCTTGAATTTAGTTTTATCATTATGAATTTGAATTTAGAATTGAATTTACGGGGAAATTGGGGTCCAATTGATGGAAATTTAGGGTGAATTTGGGGAGATTGGGCCTTTAAGGGCAATTTGGGGCTTTTAGTAAAAGTTGGTCAAATTGATCAAATTCAATTTAATTAAAGGGTCCAAGTTAGTTTTGGTGAGATTTGAGATGATTTTGAGGGTTTTGGAAAAGTTTGGGCCACCAAGGGCATTTTTGTAATTTTGGCAAATTTATTGGTATTTTGGTAATTTTGGCTATTTTGGGAAGTTTTGAGCAATCTGGGTATTTTCAAATTGTTTGAAATGATTTTTGGACAAACTTGGGTAGTTTGGATAATTTTGGTCAAATTTGGGGTTTGGGGGTATTTTGGTAAGTAGGGTAGATTTGGGGGCAAAAGGTTGAGTTTGGTATTTTGGTGAAAGTGGGGTGCCAACCACCCTATTTGAGCCATGGAAAAATGAAATCTCCATTTGGGTTTTCTATGGGCTGGTCTTGGCTAGACCCTAGCCTAGCACTAGTTGGTCTAAGGGACCATTTATAAGAGTCTCCCAAAAGATCATGAGATAAAAGTCAACAAGCTTTGGCTAGGGTTGTGAGTGAATGTGAGTGAAAGTAAGTGTATGTAAGGGAACTAGCTCCAGACCACACCCAGGGTCAACCTTATGGCCAAGAAGTCCTATGGGGACTCCCATTGAGCTCCCTCATATTAACCCCACCTACCAAGTGCAAGAGGTCAGGACCAATCTGTGGAACTTCAAGTTGAGCAGAGAAGAGTTTAGAATTTCTAATGGTGAGGGTTCCTTTTCTAGTCCTATAAGAATGGTCAACAGAAAAGTCCTATTGTTAGACCCTAGGCTACTAAATAAGGAAAAGCTAGACCTAAATCAAAAGAGAGGTCAACAAATGGACCCCCAATAAATGTGGTCTGTCGGACATGCACACCGCACGTATTGGCGTTGACCGATGAGAACAACAAAACCAACATAAGATTCTAAGTCAACATACCTAAAATAAAGTGTAGAATTGAGTGACAGTTGTTTCCGCTGGGGAGTAAAAAATACTCTTGTTGGGAAGAGAAAGGAGATTTCAGACACAATCATCAGGAAATATCGGTAGTCCCAATGAAGACCGATTCAAGTTGAATATATCAAAAAAAGTTTGGATTTCAATTTAAAATTTTAAGAAGGTAAAATTATTCGCGAGGAAACCGGATTGAGTGGAAAATACAAGCACAGAAATGAGAATAGAACGTCTAAGCTTACCCTGATTATGAGGATGAGAATAGGACGTCTGATCCTACCCCTATTTTGAGGATGGGAATAGGACATCTGAGTCTACCCTGAAGGTAGAGATGGGAATAGGATGTTTGAGCCTGCACCAAAAGTGGAGATGGGAATAGGACGTCTAATCCTTCTTCGAAAATGTAAATATGGGAATAGGGTGTCCAAGCCTACCCTGATGGTGGAGATGGGAATAGGACGTTTAAGCCTACCCCAAAAGTAAGGATGGGAATAAGACGACTAAGCTTACTCCGAAAGTGAGGATAGGAATAGGACATCTAAGCCTACCCCAAATGTGAGGATGAGAATAAGATGTTTGAGCCTACCCCAAAGGTGGAGATGGGAATAGGACGTTTGAGCCTATCCCAAATGCAAAAATGGGAGTAGGGCGTCAAAGCCTACTTCAAAAGTGTAAAGATGAAAATAGGGCATCCAAGCCTACTTCAAAAGTTTAAAGATGGGAATTGGGTGTCAAAGTCCACTCTAAAAGTGTGAAGATGGGAATAGGGCATCAAAGCTTACTTTAAAAGTGTAAAGATGGGNCTTCGTAGGATTTGCAAATACTCATGGTTTGGGGGGGATTTGAACTAAGTCATGATGACCGAATCCTTTCCTTTAATGAACTTTCATCTAAGTCCTGAGAACACCTCAGAATGACTTGATGGGTGTCATTGAGATATGAGTAGTTTCGGAGACTATTTAGATCTCTTACTTTTCCATTCAGCTAGATCGATGGAAGCCTGACAAGTAATGAATCATAAAATCCTAAGAATCTTTATTCTGGAGATTTTTGAGTCAGAAGAAAATGCTTTATAATAAAAGAAGCTCACCAAAAATAGCCATTCTCAGGAAAACAAAAAAAATGTGAAAGGCTTCAAAAAAGAAGAAGAAAAAAAAGAAAATCACTCAACACTCCTGAGAAGAAGCTTGAGGTGAGTAGAAAAATCAGAAACTTTAATATAAAGAACTTTCTGATCTCAAAATTCTCCTGATAAGATCCTTAGGATATTATGTTCAAGAATTGTTTAAGTGACATTGGGATGGCTGATAAATCAGTAACGGATTTAAAGACATCTCCAAAATGAAAACATTTCCTTGACACCCGGATATGAATGACGATACCTACCTAGGCTAAGGGTGAAAAGAATTAAAGGACATGGGCTAGGGAAAAGTACTTAAGAAAAATCCCACCTGGACCTGAATTTTGCAAAATCTCATATTTTGCATGGTATATCTGGTCATCACTCTAGGATGCCTACATGAGAGCTCTTCATACAAATCAATTTGGTATGTCATGCCAAATCATTCCCAATAGTGTCTCAACCCGGGATAAAAAAAAGAGATTATGATAAGCTCTATAAAAAAAATCTGAATGCCAATAAAAAATTTATGAAAGGCATGAAAGGCTCCTAGAAGCTTTGTTTCACGCTTTATGCGTTGACCCTCAGGGTCCGGCAGTCCTTCCTCGAAAGTTGACTTGCCTCTTTGTACGTGGACTCTTCACCCACGTGTTTTTACTCTTCGTGCGTCGACCCTCTGGGTCTGGCAGTCCTTCCTCGGAAGTTGATTTGCCTTTTTGTATGTGGAAACTTCACCCACGTGTTTTCACGCTTTATGTGTTGACCCTCTGGGTCCGGCGGCCCTTCCTTTGGAAGAAAGGCTTGTCTTCTTGTGGACTCTTCACCCACTAACTTTACGCTGTATGCGTTGACCCCCAAGGGTCCGGTAGCCCTTTCCTTTGAAAATTAAGCTACCTTTCATTGCTAATTGTTGCAAATGGATCTTATCCAACGCCCCTATCAATGGGCGATACTTGAAAAGATATTTGACTTATCATCTTTTTCATGTACTCATTGTACTTTATGAGGAAAATGTATTCTGAAGTACATGCATTTTGTAATCCAATTTTCGGAGCAATAATGAATGTTCATTTTTGCAATCTCTTCATTATGTGAACTTCTTATGATTATCACCTTGCATATGTCAAAATATCACTCATAAGTCACTACAGTTTTATGTAGGAGAAATCTTATTTTTCTCTTAATTTAATTGTTGGCTCGCATTTCGGGCAAAGTGGAAGTCCTACGGGCGTCTTATACCTGGTGCGACCACCAATCTCTATAAGAGAAGCCTCGCCTTTCTCCTTACCTTGTCTTTCGTCGATCCGCTCTACGCAGGGTCCGAAGACTACTACTTCCCGCTCGTCATGAGTATGGTTGATATACACGTCTCATTCATCCTTATGAATGTGGAGTACGTGCTTATCCCACTTGCTTTGAATGAATGCGATTGAGATCCTTCTATGGAAGTGGTTTAGCTTAATGGCCAGACATTTTCGTGGGTAGACCATCGTCATAGTCTAACCCCCATCTCTACATCCCCCACAGTGTGAGTGATTCATATTGCTTTGTCAAGAAGATGCATGTCGTATTGGCTACAACACTCAGCTTACCTAACGGATCCGTGCCTAAGCAGAGTACTTTCAAACCCGTATGAAAAACCCCCAGTTGGGTCACACCGTCAGGTGTGTTAACAAAGCCACTTCTATAGGTTGGGCTGCTTTTGTTTCCCTTATATAAGAGCTACTCTGCTAGACTTTGAGGAATCTCCATTGGAGGGACGCCTGGGTCCGATTACTTCGTGCTACCCTTCTGACAGGAATTACCCTGTCACTTTTTTAGGATTCCCCAGTGAGATTCTCTCTTAATAGACTCCTGACCAAGATATCTCATGTGGGTTGGACCACGCAGTCCACCTAATTTAAGTGATTTGCTTCTTTTCCAGCAGACATGTTGTATCAGTCAGAGCGCTCTCTCATAACTGATCCATGCCTAATCGGGATCCTCAATGCCCAATCNTGCCTTCAGATGAAGGGAAGTGGGAGCTTTGGAGTGGGAGCCGGTATCCTCGTAGCCTAGCCACAGATTTAAGGACTGAACACTGAGATTAGTCAATGATTTTCTATGCACTGTATCAGGGTAGAGAATTAAAATTGCTTCTATTTAGTATAATACATTTTATGAACATTTATCTCATCTCATTTTACCATAGCCTCATTGTAGTGGGAAGGATGTTTTTTCACATAAGAATCTTCGTTACATAAACATATTTAATAGATTAGTATTTAATATTCTAAATTTTGCATATTTGATTTTATAATAGTTTAGAAATTAAATTTTTGTTACATCTCAACTAAGTGACAGTGACTTCAATTAACTTTCTAAGAATTCCTAGAAAATTTGTCATTTCCAATTTAAACATTCCCCGTAGGATCGATATTTGGGGCTTAAATAGAAAGTCTATTGTTACTTCGTAATGATGCGTATACTTTCATAGAATCTGAATATTAATTGATTATATTTAATTAAATTTTACACAATCTATCGCAACAAAAAGTCGGATCATGTTTTTGACGCCGTTGCCGGGGAAGGTAATGGTTGAATTAAATAGTTTTCATAAATTAGAAAACTTATAAATAATATATATACCATAAAAAATTATTATTATTAAAAAAATAAAAAAAATTTAAAAATAAAAAAATCCAAAAAGAAATATTTTTATTAGAGTGTTTTACTTTTTTTGCTTTATTTGTTTATGTGAAATATTGGATTTGAAGGTTTAGTACCTTATGATTCAGAATTAGAATGTATTATTAGAAAAATTCAAAAATAACAAAGAGAAATTAAAAATATATAAAAAATGGCAAATAACTTAGATATTTCAATAAATGAAAATCGATAAAGACCTTTAAAAATTATGTGAATCCGACAGCAGATGAACTTTACTTGACTATTCAAAATCCTGATGTTGTTGCTAAGTCATTTGAGCTTAAACCTACAATTACCCAAATGGTATAAAATAATCAATTTGGAGGATCACGTACTGAAGATCCTAACTTACATCTAGCTAGTTTTTTTTGAAATTTGTGCTACATCTAAATATGACGGAGTGTGTAATGATGTTATTAGGCTTAGACTTTTTCCTTTTTCATTAAAAGATAAAGCCAAGGCTTGGTTAAATTTGTTAACACCTGGATCTGTTAAAACTTGGAGAGAACTATCACAAAAATTCTTGGCTAAATATTTTCCACCCTAAAAAACTGCTATGCTTATAAAATATATNATAGTAAAGATTCTAAGAATAATATTAAACTTCTCTGCCAATCTCTAAAGATAGTAGACCAATAAAATCTAGTTTGTAAAATTTTATAAGCAGTTTAATCAATCCCAAAATGTCCTCTAAAGTCAGAATCATGACATTCTGAATGATCAGCTCAGTTTCTTCATAAGGTACACATCTTCTCATAATCATATCCTTACATTGTTTATATAAATAAGACTCATCCCAAAAATATTCTTTCGCATCATGAATGAATTTCCTTTGTTGTTGCAGTGTTAGCATAGGTGGCAAAATATCACTTACAATATAGTTAACAATATCAGCATACCATGGTTTTTTCCACTCATTAATATTATAAAGTTGTTCATCAAGTAAATTGTCTATAATTTCATTGTTAGTGTCAGATAATTCATGATTTTCTAATCTTGACAAATGACCAGCAATTTGATTATCAGTTCCCCTCCTATCAATAACCACAAGATTAAATTCTTGCATCAAAAGTATCCATCTAATCAACCTTGGTTTGACATCCTTCTTTTGCATTAGATATTTAATAGCAGAGTGATCTGTGTACACAACACATTTAGCTCCAATTAAATAAGATCTAAATTTATCTAAAGCATACACAATGGCCAGTAACTCTTTTTCAGTAATAGTATAATTAATTTGTGCATCATTAAGAGTTTTACTAGTGTAGTATATAACTTTAAAAATCTTTTCATACCTTTATCCAAGAACAGCTCCAATAGCATAATCACTAGCATCACACATCTGTTCAAATGGTTTCTCCCAGTTAGGTGAAACTATAATAGGGGTTGTGATTAATTTTTCCTTTAACAACTCAAAGGCATTTAAACAACTTTCAGTAAATTCAAATTTCTTGTCCTTTTCTAAAAATTGGCATAGAGGTTTGGTAATTTTGGAAAAATCTTTAATAAAGCGCCTGTAAAAACCAACATGTCCATGAAAACTCCTAACCTTTCTTACATTAGTAGGAGGTGTTAGTTTAGATATAACTTGAATTTTTACAGGGTCTGNGGGTTTGAGTTTGTTCACCACATCAAAATGAAATGTTTAAGTCCCCACCAAGCCTTGGCAGAACCTTTAAGGTATCCCCAACATAAGTCTTCTGTGGGTACATTTTGAGATCGCCTCTTCAACGATTCCTTCGACATGGTTGATCTTACTCAACATGTCTAGTCGCATGTTGTACTAATCAGAGCTCCATGCTAGCTTGATTAGTCCATGCTTAAGTCGGGTATTCTCACCCGCAGAACTCCCTAGCGAGTGTTATATCGCTAGTGCTCACGAGGCACCCTGGTGGTTAGGCCTTTCTAGGTCATCTGACCCCATTGTTTTTCTCGACTACCTTGGTTGGTTTTGTCCACCACGTCGAGTGTCATGTCGTATCGGCGTAATGATCAATCCATGGATCCCCAACGAAAGTTGCTTCGCTAGTGCTCACAGAAGCACTCCTATGGTTAGACCATCCTGGTCATGTAACCATATTTTTGTCTTGATCGCTCTGGTTGGTTCTGGCCACCATATCGAGTAACATGTTGTATCGGCTTTACCACCGATCCATGTTTTGTCGTAACACTTAGATGTTCGACTACACTCCGAGCATGTTACCTTAGTCTATTCAACCATGTACTTGCTCGCTTGATGCAGGGTCAGGATACATATCTCCTGTACCATTTTACATGCATAGGCAGGATACCTACCTCCTGTGCTATTTGATATTTGACTTGGCTGATCCTACTCACCATGTCAGGTTGCATGTTGAACTAATCTTAGCTCAATGCTAATTTGATTAGTCCTTGTTTAAGCCAGGTTTTCTCTCACTCGCAGAACTCTCCAGTAAGAGTTACCCCACTCAGGTCCGTAAGGTTTTATGAGGTTGGATCGCTTTGTTCATCTGACCCCCCTGCGGCACCGTGTTCGACTTGGTTGATTTTCATCACCTCGTCAAGGGATGTGCCGTATTGGTTTATACTATTTTAGCTGGTCAATCAATCCATGTTTGATCGTGATATTTTGATATCCGATGATACCAAGAAGTTGTGTACGGTGAGGACCGCTTTGTTCGACCTTATCGACCCGTCTCAGATTGCTAGGCTGCTTTGCTCAGCTAGCATTCGACACCTCTCGAACCTTATGACATTTTAGTCGGTTCTTTTATGAGGGTGTTTCGTCTCATGACGACTCTATTGGCTCCATAGCCATATACTACGATGTGCCTTGAGCTATACGACTTTAGAGTCTGCTCTGTTATGAGGACATCTTGTCTTTTGATATTTTTGGCTCTATAGCCACCTGATCCAATGCTTCTCGGATCGCATGACACTCTAGTCGGTCCTTTCATGAGATCTTGTCGTTTGACATTTCAGCTTTAATGCTGGGCTTCTTAGCCAACTTACCTACATGTTCAAAGAGCGACATAAGGCCCGACGGCAGTCCTCACTCATAGCGTAGGCGTTCAGGGTTCTAACACCTTGGTTGTTTCAGGGTCACGCCTCTACAGCCTCTGAACCCTCTGTCCAGAGCGGATATAAGTCTCAAGTGCATTCCTCATGGACGACGTCTCTAGTTTTTACTTCTCAGCCATCCGACTTTAGTGTTTCTTGGACCACACGACATTCTAGTCGGTCCTTTTATGAGAACATCTCGTCCTTTGACAATTTAACTTTGTTGCTCGGCTTCTTAGCCAACCTTTGCTACTTGTCAGGTGATGATGTAAAACTCTTAGTATTCATCAGAGATGTAGTGCAGGTGTTGAGGCACGCACCTCGATCAGTTCGCAGGAGGGATCAGAGTCTCATGACTCTCTTTCCTAACTGATCAATGCGGACTAGTACTCAGAGGAGAGCCGAAGTCCGTTGGTATTCTCCTTTCGATCTAGTCAACATGTTACCTCTTAGTGAGCGATGTGAGGCCCCATGCATTCCTCATTAAAGTGACAAGCGGTTTTTTAGCCAACCTTCCTTCCTCTCATGAGCGACGTAAAATACATACGACAGTCCTCATTGATGGAGCGCGGGTGTTGAGGTACGCACCTCGATCAGTTTGCAGGAGGGATCAGAGTCCCTCGACTCTCCTTCCTAACTAATCAACGCGGACTAGTCCTCAGATGTGAACTTTACGACATTCCTTCTCGATCTAGTCAACCTGTTACCGCTTAGTGAGCGATATAAGTCCCCATGGCATTCCTCATTAAAGTGACGGGATGCTTCATAGCTAACCTTCCTTCTATACATGAGCGACGTGTAGCCCAACAGTCCACATTGATGAAGCGCAGACATTCGAGAATCTAACCCCTCAGTGTTGTGTGGTCATGCCCCTGCGGCCCCTGAACCACTGATTTGTGTCACGTCTCTATGACCTCTGAACTTACCCCTAGGTCAAGCCTCTATGGCCTCTGAACCTATTTTTCTTTGTGGTTACGCCTCTACGGCCCCTGAACCACACTGTTGAGCCATGCCTCTATGGCCCCTGAACTCATTCGTAGGTCATGTCTCTACGACCCCTGAACCTACCGGGCGTGGTCATGCCTCTACGGCCTCTGAACCACTTTTTTTTGGGTCATGCCTCGACGACCTCTGAACCCATTGTAGGGGTGGATGTAAGTCTCATGTGCATTCCTCCCCATCCCCCTAGAAGTGGATTTGGCTCTTGTGGCTTTTCCTTCCTAGGGTACTTGGCTCTCTTGATCGCTTAGGCTGTGTAGCTTCATTACTAACCTGGGTTTGATAAAAAATTGAGCATCTTCCAACAAGTGCACTGTGCCTTGACTACGCAGCACACTTGTTGGGGGTCCTTTATTGGCATCNATGGGAGAAGTAATGTTGAATATGGGAAACCAAATACAGAATCAAGGGCCTACTATTAGAAATATTGAAAATTAATTAGGACATGTTGCTACTACACTTAATAATAGACCTTCTGAAATTCTTCCAAGTACTGTGGAAGTTAATCCAAAAGATCAAAATAAAGAAAAAATTAAAGCTATTCAATTACGAAGTGGAAAAGAAGTTTAAACAAGGATCCAAAGAGAACTGAAGTTGATGAAGAAAAGGAAGAAATGGAAAATGATCAATAGGAAAATGAACAAAAACAGAGCCATGTAGAAAAACCATTACCTCCATTTCCTCAAAGACTAAAACAAAATAATAAAGATAAACAATTTATAAATTTTTTTAAAATCTGTAAGAAGTTAACGATAAATATTCCTTTTGTTGAAGCTTTGGAACAAATGTCAAGTTATGCTAAATTTTTGAAGACTGTATTAAAAGATCCTGGTAATTTTACTATACCTTGTTCAATTGGAGAAAAGTATTATAGAAAAGCTTTATGTGATTTAGGAGCGAGTATCAATCTTATGCCTTTATCAATTTTTAAACGTTTAGATTTGAGAGAAATTTCCCGTACTACTGTAACTCTTCAGTTTGTTGATTGATCAATAGCTTATCCAAAAGGAGTTATAGAAGATGTGCTAGTAAAAGTGGATAAATTTAT
>JXCR01147717.1:134180-146805 GCA_002079205.1 Phalaenopsis hybrid cultivar
TGTAAGAGGAGAGGGAAAGTGAGAGATTTCTTCTTCACTACATTTCTAAGAGAGAGTTGAGTGTTATTGTAAAGAGAGAAATTGATTTGAAGGCACTTCGAGTGATTTACTCGGGGAGGAGATCGAGTTAAGTTGTTTTACTTTTTTTTTCTTTTTTTGTAAACATGTTTTTTATATATAAAATCTATGGTTTATTGTATCATTCTCATGAATTCTAAGCAGATTTATTTGTCCTTCTCCCTATAAAGAGATATGACTATGTGAAGAATCAAGATTGTTGTGCAATATTTTAATTTCATAATTGTGATGATTCAAACTTTGAAATTTATTTACTTTTTGATCTGACCAATTAAATTGTTAAAATTTGTTTCAAAACATATGATTCAAGAGGGCTATGCTTTCTACAATAAAGTAAGAATCACATTTGATTGCATGGATAAGATTGTAGTCCATGGAGTTTAGTGCAAAAAAAATAGGGAAATGTTCATTGTTGGGCATATAATTGAAGATTTTAGGGAGAGAGACTAAAATCTCCAATTTGGTCCAGGAGTTTGGAAATTAAAGTGAGTTGTTAGCCCTCAAACGAGGGGAACGTGGGAATTCTGGAGTGAGAGCCAACATNCACAACAAAACTAGGAATTCATATATAAAAGCAAAGTCATGCAAACTGCAACAATAAATGAACTTATCTCTAATTTCTCCCCATGAAAACTTCTCGAAGTTCCTCTGAATCTCTTCCTTTCTTTACAACACACAAAATTCCTCTTCAAAACTCCTCGAAGTTCCTCTGAATCTCTTCCTTTCTTTACAACACACGGCAAGGAGGAAGAAATCTCTCACTTTCCCTCTACTCTTACAATCTCTCAAAGAATTCCTCACACTCCTCGAAGTTCCTCTGAATCTCTTCCTTTCTTTACAACACACAGAATTCCTCTTCAAAGTAGCAAGGGTGAAGAAATGTCTCACTTTCCCTCCACTCTTACAATCTGTCGAAGAATTCCTCACACTTTTGACACTCTACTAAATTCTCTATACACTAATAGAATCTCTCTAACCTCCAGGACCTCTAGAGGCTTATCAATTTTTGACCAAAATCTTCTTTTAAAGTTGTGGATGAGCTTTCCCAAGAGTTGCCTAACCATCCCTTCAAAATTTGTCCTCATCCAAAGCCTAGTTGGACATAACCGCCGAGCTCGCCATCAGTGGCCTCGAAGGTGTTGTCGGCGGACCTTCTTAAAAAATTAATTTTGGAGTCTCAGATAAATCTCGCCGTCGGTGCCCTGTTCAATTCTTCACATTTTTGCCCTTTTTGCTCCAATTTTTCTCCTTTTTGCATCTTTTTGCTCCAATGACCCTATTTCATCATTCCTGTAACAAAACATCAAAAATACATTTTTTTAAAGTGCAATATCATCAAAAATAATATAAAATAGGTATGAAAATTTCAACATATTTTCCTCTGGTCAGAGACTCTTGGGAAAGTCGTTCCTATATTACAAAAGAGTGTTTTTATGTCAGAAATGAGAGGTGGCATGACTATCAAGTGTGTGGGAGAGTTTAGAGAGTGTTCCCTAAGAGATGTAAGAGGAGAGGGAAAGTGAGAGATTTCTTCTTCACTACATTTCTAAGAGAGAGTTGAGTGTTATTGTAAAGAGAGAAATTGATTTGAAGGCACTTCGAGTGATTTACTCGGGGAGGAGATCGAGTTAAGTTGTTTTACTTTTTTTTTCTTTTTTTGTAAACATGTTTTTTATATATAAAATCTATGGTTTATTGTATCATTCTCATGAATTCTAAGCAGATTTATTTGTCCTTCTCCCTATAAAGAGATATGACTATGTGAAGAATCAAGATTGTTGTGCAATATTTTAATTTCATAATTGTGATGATTCAAACTTTGAAATTTATTTACTTTTCGATCTGACCAATTAAATTGTTAAAATTTGTTGCAAAACATATGATTCGAGAGGGCTATGCTTTCTACAATAAAGTAAGAATCACATTTGATTGCATGGATAAGATTGTAGTCCATGGAGTNTATTTACTTTTTGATCTGACCAATTAAATTGTTAAAATTTGTTTCAAAACATATGATTCAAGAGGGCTATGCTTTCTACAATAAAGTAAGAATCACATTTGATTGCATGGATAAGATTGTAGTCCATGGAGTTTAGTGCAAAAAAATAGGGAAATGTTCATTGTTGGGCATATAATTGGAGATTTTAGGGCGAGAGACTAAAATCTCCAATTTGGTCCAGGCGTTTGGAAATTAAAGTGAGTTGTTAGCCCTCAAACGAGGGGAACGTGGGAATTCTGGAGTGAGAGCCAGCATCTTCCCAACATAACCGTGAATTTAGGGACTAAACACTGGATTAGTGAATGTTCTTTGTCACTTGTAAAAATGATAAAAAATATAACTGCTCCTATTTGGAACAATACAATGTTCTTCAATTTGATCATTTAGTAATTATAATCTTGTTGTAAGGGGAAGGATACTTTCGTAAATTTGAATTCATCACCACAAAACCTAGTTTAGTTTTAGTAAATTTAACTTTAAATTTTTGAAATTAGTGTAGTAAACATAGTTTATTCAGCGACATTAAACAAATTTTTCTGCTTACTTGAGTTTTCTATAGTTTAAATATTGTGTATTTGCGTCATTACCANACATCTTCCCAACAAAACCGTGAATTTAGGGACTAAACACTGGATTAGTGAATGTTCTTTGTCACTTGTGAAAAGGATAAAAAATATAAGTGCTCCTATTTGGAACAATACAATTTTCTTCAATTTGATCATTTAGTAATTATAATCTCGTTGTAAGGGGAAGGATACTTTTTTAAATTTGAATTCATCACTACAAAACCTAGTTTAGTTTTAGTAAATTTAACATTAAATTTTATAAATTAGTGTAGTAAACATAGTTTATTCAACGACATTAAACAAATTTTTCTGCTTACTTGAGTTTTCTATAGTTTAAATATTGTGTATTTGCGTCATTACCAAAAGAATTTTCATCTCTCTGTGGGATCGATACTTAGAACTTCATTATAGCCCTTTACTACTTGAGAAATACATATATTTGTGTTTGCGACCTAGTGATGATTGAAATTGAAAGCACCCCTTAATTCATTAGGTGTGGCAGCTTTAAATATTTTAAAAAGAGTAAACTGATAATACTGAAGTAAATTTTATTGTGATTGATCTGCATATTTTCTAGTATAGCTAACGAGTTTGTTGTGGTGTTGAAAAACATTTATAGTGCACATAAGTCACCCACATCACCCTTACATCACAAAGACACGTAGAAAATTTTTGTCGCTCATTATGGAAAAGACCATAGCATAAAACACTGTAGGAATCCATTACAAGCAACAAAGTAATGAAAAACTTGCAAGAAATTGTTCTCTTTATAAAGTAGCACCTTTTCTGCTCATACTAATTCTCACAACTCACAAAGCAAAGAAAAAAATCTCTATTTAAGGTTTTTGCCAAACAAGGAAGATAACATTTAAGTGAGCCCTCAAAATCTCTCTCAACTCCCTCTTACAGCCTCCAAGTCTTCTCTGATAAAAAATACTCTTCAAGAAGCTCTAAGAATTGATTTTATCGCTAGAACCATGGCACGGGTCATCAAATTTCCCTCCTATTGTCTTTATTAGCTCGTCAGTTTGGTCGCACTCTTTTTCGGCGTGGTCACACTGCCCTACTATTCCAGATGACGTGGTCATGCTAATTTTGGCCTTGTCACACTAGCTGTGTTTGATAGGAGGTGTGGTCACACTGCTTCGAGGCACTTTTTAGCTTGATTTTTTGTTCCAACTTGTTCATATTCAACTCCTGCATCCCACACAACATAAGCAAAAATCCTTTCTCAAGCATAAATCTGTGATAAATAAATAAGAATAACATATAAAATATAGGAAAAATAGTAGGTAAAATTACATAAAATTGAAGCATATTAGTCATAACCTCTGCCACCCCCTCTGGCCAACTCCCGCTCTGAACAACTCCGACCGCCATCACCCTTAAGCCAACTATGGTTGTCGGTGTTGCTCTTTGGCCAACTCCAGGCAATGTGGCTGCCATCCGGCCAACTTTGTTTGACACCACCCTCAAGGTAACTCAGGTTGTAACCGCAGCCCTCTAGCCAACTCCTACCCCATCCTCCAGACACCACGAGCCGATGTTGTCGTCAGCCAACTCCGGTCGTTACTGTCCTCTGGCCAACTCGAGTCGTTGTCGCCTTCAACCAACTCAGATTGTCATCGTCTTAGGAACCTCTGACCGCCACAACCTCTGATAGTTGCCACCGCTGGCCACCGTCAACCATAATCGGTTGTCACCTACTTTTCGTGCTGAAGCACAATACAAAGCAACCTACGATGTGATACTATTATCCCAGACGTCATACCAACCCTGAAGATGCTGCATTGAAGCTTGGACTTGAGACCGTTCTCTATTGCGGAGCTGCAAGTTATTCTGCGCACTAATGTTGTAACTTGATAGACTGTAAAATCCTTTCCCGTCACAATACTTTGAATTGCCAATTTATAGTGGATTTTTCATCTGCGCCCATAGTTTTTTTTCTATTTTCAAAATTTTCACATAAAAATCTTCTAGCGTTTATGCCCATCATTTCTATTGCCTAAGTGTGCATTATTTGGGTGCTTTATTTTTTTACTAATTTAAATTTTCCTTATTTATATTAATTTTACTTTTTATGTTAGTATTTATTCAAATCAGTGATTTGCGGGCGCATGGGAGAGAAGACTGGCGTTTCAATATAGGGTCTATTTGATAATATTAAATTCAAAAGTATTTTCTTAGAAATAATTAGTTTAACTAATTATATTATTTAGTAATACATGGTACATAATCAAATTTGACAAATGCATGGGCGAACACACGTTCAACTGGGGGTTGTTGGCCCCCATGAATTTCACGAGTTTGCTAATAATCTTGGGTGGTTGGTTCATTTACTCCCCTAAAAAAATAAGATTTTTCGCTCAACACTTTCCTCTGGCATCGCTCTGTATGAGAGCTTTGCATGTGCAGTTTCCAATGGAGAAGAAAGGTATTGGATATGGAGTCAAGGAGAGTAAAAGATGGACATTTGAGAAAAAATATGACTATACAGTGGGCAAAGGATTCCTTGCTGTCACCCTGACAGATTTAGGGACGAGAGGAAAAGTAGCGAACCATATCATGGGATATCACGCCAACGTAGCAGATTGGAGCAAATAGGAACCCTGAGGAAAGTTATAAGATGGTTGTTGGGAGGAAAATGGTAGTAAATTTTAGGTCTTGCCACATTTAAAATTTATATGTTAAAGAATTTTTAGAAAAGTTCTTCTTGACATTTTGAACTTACCAGATCACATTGAATTTTTTAGTATTTTAAAAATTACTATGATATGAGTTTTTATTTCAATTTACATTCTTCACAAATTAATTAATGTTAAATACTTAAATATCAAACAAAATATGTGAAACGTATGTAACTGAAATTAATCTTAATGGAACCAAACACTATGATGGATTTAACAACACCTGTATTTACTGTCGCTTACAAAACCTGCGATATCACTGGGAGCACTCGTGTTTTTTTTTTTCTTTGGCAAGAACTGCGACTTGTATTTGTCGGTTATGCGACCAACAATTAATTGATTGTTATCCAACTATGCTTTCAACATAAACCAACGACCATGACCCTATAATTATGTAACCGACAGAAAACCGACTGCTAACCAATAATTATTCTTTTAACAAAAACCCACATGATGCTTCCGTGAGATGAAAAAATTACTCAAAAAAGATGTTGTTTATTAGCTTACAGACAAGACAAAAATGAATGTTTTTTTTTTCTTACTTTCGGAAAATCATTCATTTATTACTAACTAATGATTTTTTTTTATATTCACCAATGGCTTTTGACTATTAGAAATAGCTTGAATTTATATAGTAAATCTTGAATGTAGCCAAAGGGATTAGCGTTTTGGGTTCTCTCCACTCGGCCACGCTCCAACGCTTTGCACAGCATTGCTATTGCCTCTCTAGCACGCTCACTTAGGGCTCGTTCCTCTTAACCTGTAGCATGCCCACACACTGAATTCTTACCCAACTAATTTAGCAGGTTGATCCACTTTATTTATTTACCTGATTTGTGTCAATTATGATATCTTAGAACCTAATGAATAGTATATTATTTTTAAAAAAATAGTTGAAAATGTGGTTTTCTTCTTAAAAAATAGTTGTCAATGTGTTTTTATTTTAAAAATGGCTGATGATGTGTATATATTTTCATTTATTTTTTTTTACTTTTATTTCCATCTCCTCGTTAAATATTAAAGTATTAAGTTTTGATTGATGTTATTATTAATATTCATGTTAAAGATGATTGATTAAAAAATTTTAATTATTTACATTAAAATTATGATGTTAAAAAACTTAATAAATATTTGTCAATTATTTAAAATATAATAAATTTATTCCTCCCTGTAAGAAAGGTTGATTCTGCCATTAGACAAATGACACCTTCATTAGTTGATGTAGTTATACTTATGAGTTACATAATACGTTTGATTTGATGCTAGAATTCTAGTTGTAGGTCCTTTTCTTAGAGGTGAATAGACGTAGCTTTTGCATGGAAAGCATGAGATTCTTCGTAGATAGTATATGATTGATGCAAATGAACGGAATATCTTTTTGATGAGATGTCATTACTTCTTACTATCTTAATAAAGTTAGTTATAACATGCAAATTAGAGTAGATAAGAGAATAAAAATAGTACATTTGGATTTAAATATGCTCATCACCTCTCAAATTTTACAAAATACCATTATGTTGTTAATGATTTTTTATGCTACTCTGTTAAATATAAAATAAAATTGTTTTGCTCTTACAGGAATGAGTAGGAGTGTAAGTTAGATCAGATAGCTCAGTTAGATCAGATAGCTTGAGCTTGACTCTTTATTAGGCTTGAAGCTCGTCGAGGCTCGGCACATTGGCACGTGATCTGATCGGTGGTCAAGTTAATGTTTTTTCTAGCTTGGTGTAATGGTATATATCATTATCTTTTAATTATTCATTTCTTAAATGGCTTCTCTGTCAAGCTCTCACGGCAATTACATTTTGACTTTCAAGCACGCTATTAACACCGACCGTAAGCTGATCGAGTTTGTCGTTTGAGCTCGACTCAAGCTCGAGCTCTTACATTTTGATAAATGGGCTTAACTTGAATTGGACATGACTCGAGCTCAGTTTGACTCGCTTACACCTCTTGGGATTAGAGCTCATCGATCACGAATAGCTCGCGTTCGATTTGTTCACCAAAGCAAACGAGTCAAATATGAATAATTTTTTGGCGCTCGATATATAAACGAGCCGAACACAAACAAAATTTTGTTTGTTCGTGTTCGACTTGCTTTTGCTCTAAATAATTATATATATNTATTTAGAACTCCATTATAGCCCTTTACTACTTGAGCAATACGTATATTTGTGTTTGCAACCTAGTGATGATTGAAATTGAAAGCACCCCTTAATTCATTAGGTATGGCAGCTTTAAATATTTTAAAAAGAGTAAACTGATAATACTGAAGTAAATTTTATTGTGATTGATCTGCATATTTTCTAATATAGCTAACGAGTGTGTTGTGGTGTTAAAAAACATTTATAGCGCACATAAGTCACCCACATCACCCTTACATCACAAAGAAACGAAGAAAATTTTAGTCGCTCATTACGGAAAAGACCATAGCATAAAACACTGTAGGAATCCATTACAAAAAACAAAGATATGAAAAACTTGCAAGAAATTGTTCTCTTTATAAAGTAGCACCTTTTTTGCTCATACAAACCCTCACAACTCACAAAGCAAAGAAAAAAACTTTCTATTTAAGGTTTTCTCCAAAAACGGAAGATAACATTTAAGTGAGCCCTCAAAATCTCTCTCAACTCCCTCTTACAACCTCCAAGCCTTCTCTGATGCAAAACACTCTTCAAGAAGCCCTAAGAAATGATTTTATCGCAAGAACCATGGCACGGGTCATCAAATTTCCCTCCTATTGGCTTTATTAGCTCGTCAGTGTGGTCGCGCTCATTTTCAGCGTGGTCACACTGCCCTACTATTCCAGATGACGTGGTCATGCTAATTTTGGCCTAGTCACACTAGTTGTGTTTGATAGGGGGTGTGGTCACACTACCTTTAGGTGTGGTCATACTGCTTCGAGGCACTTTTTAGCTTGATTTTTTGTTCCAACTTGTTCATATTCAACTCCTGCATCCCACACAACATAAGTGAAAATCCTTTCTCAAGCGTAAATCTGTGATAAATAAATAAGAATAACATGTAAAATGTAGGAAAAATAGTAGGTAAAATTACATAAAATTGAAGCATATTATTCATAACCTCCGCCACCCCCTCTGGCCAACTCCCGCTCTGAACAACTCCGGTCGCCATCACTCTTAAGCCAACTATGGTTGTCAGTGTCGCTCTCTGGCCAACTCCAGGCAATGTCGCTGCCATCCGACCAACTTTGTTTGCCACCACCCTCAAGGTAACTCGGGCTATAACCGCAACCCTCTAGCCAACTCCTACCCTACCCTCCAGCCACCACGAGCCGATGTTGTCGCCAGCCAACTCTGGTCGTCACTATCCTCTGGACAACTCGAGTCGTTGTCACCTTCAACCAACTCAGATTGTCATCGCCTTAGGAACCTCCGACGGCCACAACCTCTGATAGTTGCCACTGTTGGCCACCGTCAACCATAATCGGTTGTCACCTACTTTTCGTGATGAAGCACAGTACAAAGCAACCTACGATGTGACACTATTATCCCAGACGTCATACCAACCCTGAAGATGCTGCATTGAAGCTTGGACTTGAGACCGTTCTCTATTGCGGAGCTGCAAGTTATTCTGCGCACTGATGTTGTAACTTGATAGGCTGTGGAATCCTTTCCTGTCACAATACTTTGAATTGCCAATTTATAGTGGATTCTTCATCTACGCCCATAGTTTTTTTTTTCTATTTTCAAAATTTTCACATAAAAATCTTCTAGCGTTTCTGTCCATCATTTCTATTGCCTAAGTGTGCGTTATTTGGGTGCTTTATTTTTTTACTAATTTAAATTTTCCTTATTTATATTATTTTTACTTTTTATGTTAGTATTTATTCAAATCAGTGATTTGCGGGCGCATGGAAGAGAAGACTGGTGTTTCAATATAGGGTCTATTTGATAATATTAAATTCAAAAGTATTTTCTTAAAAATAATTAGTTTAACTAATTATATTATTTAGTTTTACATAGTACATAATCAAATTTGACAAATGCATGGGCGAACACACGTTCAACTGGGGGCTGTTGGCCCCCATGAATTTCACGAGTTTGCTAATAATGGGGGGTGGTTGGTTCATTTTCTCCCCTAAAAATTAAGATTTTTCGCTCAACACTTTCCTTTGGCATCGCTCTGTATGAGGGCTTTGCATGTGCAGTTTCCAATGGAGAAGAAAGGTATTGGATATGGAGTCAAGGAGAGTGAAAGATGGACATTTGATAAAGAATATGATTATACAGTGGGCAAAGGATTCCTTGCTGTCACCCTGACAGATTTAGGGACGAGAGGAAAAGTAGCGAACCATATCATGGGATATCACGCCAACGTAGTAGATTGGAGCAAATAGGAATCATGAGGAAACTAAGTTATAAGATGGTTGTTGGGAGGAAAATGGTGGTAAATTTTAGGTCTTACCACATTTAAAATTTATATGTTAAAGAATTTTTAGAAAAGCTCTTCTTGACATTTTGAACTTACCAGATCACATTGAATTTTTTAGTATTTTAAAAATTACTATGATATGAGTTTTTATTTCAATTTCAATTTAAATTCTTCACGAATTAATTAATGTTAAATACTTAAATACAAACAAAATATGTGAAACCTATGTAACTAAAATTAATTTTAATGGAACCAAACACTATGATGGATTTAACAACATCTGTATTTACTATCGCTTACGAAACCTGCGATATCACTGGGAGCACTCGTGTTTTTTTTTTTCTTTGGCAAGAACTGACGACTTGTATTCGTCAGTTATGCGACCAACAATTAATTGACTGTTATCCAACTATGCTTTCAACATAAACCAACGACCATGACCCTATGATTATGTAACCGACAGAAAACCGACTGCTAACCAATAATTATTCTTTTAACAAAAACCCACATGATGCTTCCGTGAGATGAAAAAATTAGTCAAAAAAGATGTTGTTTATTAGCTTACAGACAAGACAAAAATCTATGTTTTTTTTTCTTACTTTCGGAAAATCATTCATTTATTACTAACCAATGATTTTTTTTTATATTCACCAATGGCTTTTGACTATTAGAAATAGCTTGAATTTATATAATAAATCTTGAATGTAGCCAAAAGGGATTAGCGTTTTGGGTTCTCTCCACTCGGCCACGCTCCAACGCTTTGCACAGCATTGCTATTGCCTCTCTAGCACGCTCACTTAGNAGGTAATAAACAAAATTATTACGCCCCAACGCTTTGCACAGCATCGCTATTGCCTCTATAGCACACTCACTTAGGGCTCGTTCCGCTTGACCTGTAGCATGCCCACACACTGAATTCTTACACAACTAATTTAGCAGGTTGATCCACTTTATTTATTTACCTGATTTGTGTCAATTATGATATCTTAGAACCTAATGAATAGTATATTATTTTTAAAAAAATAGTTGAAAATGTGGTTTTCTTCTTAAAAAATAGTTGTCAATGTGTTTTTATTTTAAAAATGGCTGATGATGTGTATATATTNGTATCTTAGAACCTAATGAATAGTATATTATTTTTAAAAAAATAGTTGAAACTGTGGTTTTCTTCTTAAAAAATAGTTGTCAATGTGTTTTTATTTTAAAAATGGCTGATGATGTGTATATATTTTCATTTATTTTTTTTTACTTTTATTTCCATCTCCTCGTTAAATATTAAAGTATTAAGTTTTGATTGATGTTATTATTAATATTCATATTAAAGATGTTTGATTAAAATTTTTTTAATTATTTACATTAAAATTATGATGTTAAAAAACTTAATAAAAATTTGTCAATTATTTAAAATATAATAAATTTATTCCTCCCTGTAAGAAAGGTTGATTCTGCCATTAGACAAANGTTAAAGATGATTGATTAAAAAATTTTAATTATTTACATTAAAATTATGATGTTAAAAAACTTAATAAATATTTGTCAATTATTTAAAATATAATAAATTTATTCCTCCCTGTAAGAAAGGTTGATTCTGCCATTAGACAAANGACCTAATGAATAGTATATTATTTAAAAAAAAAAAGTTGAAAATGTGGTTTTCTTTTTAAAAAATAGTTGACAATGTGTTTTTATTTTAAAAATGACTCATGATGTGTATATATTTTCTTTTAATTTTTTTTACTTTTATTTCCATCTCCTCATTAAATATTAAATTATTAGTTTTGATTGATGTTATTATTAATATTCATATTAAAGATGTTTGATTAAATTTTTAATTATTTACATTAAAATTATGATGTTAAAAAACTTAATAAAAATTTTCAATTATTTAAAATATAATAAATATATTCCTCGCTGTAAGAAAGGTTGATTCTGCCATTAGACAAATGAGACCTTCATTAGTTGATGTAGTTATACTTATGAGTTACATAATACGTTTGATTTGATGCTAGAATTCTAGTTGTAGGCCCTTTTCTTAGAGGTGAATAGACGTAGATTTTGCATGGAAAGCATGAGATTCTTCGTAGATACTATCTGATTGATGCAAATGAACGGAATATCTTTTTGATGAGATGTCATTATTTCTTACTATCTTAATAAAGTTAGTTACAACATGCAAATTAGAGTAGATAAGAGAATAAAAATAGTACATTTGGATTTAAATGTGCTCATCACCTCTCAAATTCTACAAAATACCATTATGTTGTTAATGATTTTTTATGATATTCTGTTTAATATAAAATAAAATTGTTTTGCTCTTTCAGGAATGAGTAGGAGTGTAAGTTAGATCAGATAGCTTGAGCTTGACTCTTAAGGAGCTAATGAGTCAAATTTATTAGGCTTCAAGCTCATTGAGGCTCGGCATATTGGCACGTGATCTGGTTGGTGGTCAAGTTAATGTTTTTTCTAGCTAGGTGTAATGGTATTTATCATTATCTTTTAATTATTAATTTCTTAAATGGCCCCTCTGTGAAGCTCTCACGGCAATTACATTTCGACTTTCAAGCACTCTATTAACACCGACCATAAGCTGATCGTGTTTGTCGTTTGAGCTCGACTCAAGCTCGAGCTCTTACATTTTGATAAATGGGCTTAACTTGAATTGGACATGACTCGAGCTCAGTTTGACACGCTTACATCTCTAGGGATTAGAGGTCATTGATCATGAATAGCTCGCGTTCGATTTTTTCACTAAGCAAACGAGTCAAATATGAACAATTTTTTGGCGCTCGATATATAAACGAGCCCAACACAAAAAAAAATTTGTTTGTTCGTGTTCGACTTGCTTTTCCTCGAAATAATTATATATATATATATGCAATGAATTGTAAAAACAAATAGTA
>JXCR01147717.1:149297-163584 GCA_002079205.1 Phalaenopsis hybrid cultivar
ATATATATATATATATATATATATATATAATTGACCTGAAGATATATATATATAATTGACCTGAAGACTACAAAATCAATTGAAATTACTAATTAAAAATAGAATAAAAATATGTTAAATTATACTTAAATGAATATTTTACTGTAAATTATAAAACTTAAATCTCACCCTAACCTTAACACTTACGGTTGTATCACCAGGGTTGTCAAAATGACTCATTGCTCGTGAACAACTCATGTTCGGCTCAATAAACAAACGGTTTGAATATGAACAAATTTTTTGAGCTCAACATATAAGCGATAATAAACCGAGCCTGGGCTCGCTCAAGCTCGACTCGCTTATACCCATAAAGGTTGCATGTGTGATTAAGGTTGTCAGAATGGTTCTTTGTTCACGAACAACTTGTGTTCGACTAGCTATGCAAACGAGCGGAACAAGAACATATTTTTTGTGTTTGAAATATAATCGAGTCAAACAAGCATAGTGGTATTTTTTAACGAACTAAACACAAGAAAAGCTCGAACTCGCTCGTGTTCAGCTCATTTACACACCTACAGGGATGCTCAAATCGTCTATAAACAAGTTGTCCCGAATTACAATTCGATTTTTAGAAAATCTCAGCAAAATCACCACGAACTTAATAATTCATCTTCAAAGATGGAGTTTTTGTCATCAAATCTGAAGGAGCCTTGCCCCTTTCCTATTAATCAATGCAATAACATTTAGATAAAAAAAACAGGGTTTTAGAGATACATAAAGAGAGAGGCGATAGCAGAAACAAGGGAGAAGAGTAGAGGATTATGAATCTGTCGTAACACAAAATGCCCGCAACGAAGCCAAAGGGATCGAGAAAAGGGGAGAGGTAATATTGAGCATAAAACAAGTAAATTGATGAATTGATGAGGGGTAAGATGGTACATGTGGTCCAAGACAATGATTAGAACAGCAGAACTAAGGGTGTTGGGTGTTGCTGCCATTCGTGGCTTCCCCGTTTCCAAATTGGGCTTGCCATATAAGCAGGTGAAATTTTGGCTGCCAAATGGTTGTATATAGCTTTTCAAAATGGAATACTCATATAGCGCATCAAAATGACCCTCAGTCTAAAATCTCCACTTATATTAAATTCTATTATACACAACAAGCAATATATTTATAAATGTGCTAAAAAAAACAACAATGTGGGTGAGAATTATTGCTCAAAGATTAATTCCCAATAATGTTTTAGTGTACAGAGTGCGGGTAAAAAGGAATTTTTTAGCATATAATTTAAGTTTCATTTAAATTTTATATATTAAATATTTATTAAGAAAATAAATCATAAATAAGAATTTTATTAACTTTTTTTAAAATTTAATAATTAATAATTGTTTAGTTATTTAAATAAAACCAATAAACCTAAATTCTACTCCCCCCTTCTCCAAATATAATCCAGAACCATTATCCTCGCTATACAATCACGATTAGAGCTAGCCAGGAAGGCATAAATGTAATGATGGCAGTGTGGGTTGTGGCATTCAAAAGCTTCAAAAACTCCTATCTTTCTCCTTCCGCTTCTCTCCTACCCTAACTTTTGTGATTTGAGGAAGGTAACCCTCACCTCTCTCTCCCTTCCTCTCACCCAATTTTGAGCTTTAGCTCCTCTAAATCTTGTAAATATATATTCTATTGGAATTTACTAAATCTTAAAATTAAGGAAAAATGAAGGAACGATGAGTGGTTGGCTGAAGACTTACGATTGCAAGTTTCCATGGTAGGCGGATTGATGCTTAGTCATTGGCTTATGGTTGGGGTTTGGGTGGTTTAGGATCAGAACGATGAGCAATTGGAAGCTGTGTGCCAAAACAAGCGTCTCAACTGGATTTAGTTGTGTGGCTACTGAGAAAGAACTNTCTGAGTAAGAAGTAGTTGGTGATTAAAGCAAGGGCAAAATTTTCCTTGTCAGATTGGGAAAAATTATAGAAAGCCCCATCATATTTAAGAAGTTACAAAAGTGAGGGTGGGCAATTGGCCACCCTGATGTTGCCAACCTTGATGCGAGAGTAGGTCCGCCACTGAATGCGTAGGAATCAACTCTGAGTTCAATGCTCATTCCAATGCNAAAGAACTAGTTGGTGATTAAAGCAAGGGCAAAATTTTACTTGTCAGATTGGGAAAAATTATAGAAAGCCCCCTCATATTTAAAAAGTTACAAAAGTGAGGGTGGGCAATTGGCCACCCCTGGTGTTGCCCTCCTTGATGCGAGAGTAGGTCCGCCAGTGAATGCGTAGGAATCAACTCTGAGTTCAATGCTCATTCCAATGCTAGAAACTCAACTAAATAATATGATTGAGATTTAATTATGAGCAATTTCATGGATCAAGATGCCTCAAGTTCAATATATTGTATATTTTATGGGTATATTTTTCTGATAAACATAGTCGAATGTTAGAAAAATAGCTTAAAAGTGTTTAATCAAAAAATTTGTGGAAAATGATATAAAATAATATGATTTTAATTGATAAATAAATTAAAATTTTTAAAATATATGATAATAGCATAAAATATTAAACATTTATATTTAATTAGAGGAATAAATATCATTAAAAATAGTACATATTGTTGTTTAGGATGTTTTTTTTGTTTTTTATTTTTTGTTTAAAAGCAAAACATATTTAATATGTTTGATATGCCACCAACAAAAACAAACTTTCATCATTTAGCGCGAATCTTGAGGTATGACACGGATCTCGAGGCAATCCTTTGAGCATGAAACATTCAAACTTCAATTAAGAGTCCTCCAAAGCTCCGATTTCAGTAAACTTATGGTCAAACTGTCCAACTCGATGAGATAGACCCAATGATATCAAAGTTAGTCCAATCTGAGTCAAATCAAGCTCAAATCAAGTGATTAAATCATTCTTTGAAGATTTCCGGACACATTTAAAAGATCAAACGAATCTTAAATTCAGCGAGTTTATAGTTGAATTGAGCATCTCGACAAGATGAATACAACGAGCCCAAGATTGTTGAATTCTAACATCGTTAGGGCTTTCAAATGTCCATCAAACACCATCCGATCGAAGGAAGCTCTTCGTGCCGTCCGATCAAAATGGTTCATATTCCTGCATTAATTGCACCCAGAACACTATAAATAGAGCTTCACCCTTCACATGAGAGGGGAGGCTTGGGAGAGAACTTGAGGTTTTGAGAATGAGCTCAAGTCCAACATCATCCTTGCCATTGTCGATCGTGGTCAATAACCACCAACCGTTAGTGATTACCGCTGACCTCCGACGACCCCCGCTGGCCGCCGTTGATCACCGCTGACCCCGTCAACCACCGTCGACCGTCATCAATTGTCGTTGACCACCGTCGATCATCGTCGATTACCGCTGACGGCACACCGGCAGATGACGCTGTAAGCTGAAAATCTAGTAATCATTTCCTGTTTGTGGGACAAGGGACCGCTGTAATCATGAACATATAATATATTTTTATAACTGGGTCAGGTCCCGTAGTTTTTTTTTTCTTTACAGGTTTTCCACGTAAAAACTTCTTGTGTCATCACTGGTTGTTTTACTTTCATCTGAGTGTGTGTTGAATCCTCGTGCAACGCTAAGATGATAATCCATTACTCTACCGCCGCGAATTTTCTAGCAGGCATCAATGATATAACATGATTAGTTGTTTTTAAAAAACATAAAAATTAAATTTTAAGAATATTTTTAGTACTTAAAAAATGTTTTCAAAAATAAAAAAAATAAAGCAAAAAATTACGCTAAACAAGCATGCTTTCATTTTTTAGTTTTTTTTTAAAAATGCAAAAAATAAAAACAAAAAAATTAAAAAATCCATAAGATTATTTTAAAATTTTGGGCTTCGAAATTCCTTTGTTTTTTGTCACTCATTTTATATTTTTTATTTTATATTTTCCTGATTTAAATTAAATCATATTTTTTTATATTATTATTTTTACAAATACTAAAAATAATTTTTAAAAGTTCTAAAATTTTTCAAAATCAACGTGATTCATTTTTAAAATAAAAAATACAAAAATACAAAAATTGTACCAACTAAATTGATTTTCAAAAAATATCAATAAATAAAAATAAGAAGAAGAAACAAAAATGGAGCCACATAAGATAATTAATTTTTCTTACCTTGCATGAATATTTTATATCAAGTATATTCAATTTTTTTTTTAATTCATTATAATACGTTATACATCATCTCATGCTAAAATAATTTTTAAAATTATCAAAGTAAATAATATTCCAACGTCGCTCTCATTTTTTTCTGATGCCAGGGCTGGTTGTGTCGGGGCCTAACAATGGAAAAAATATTACCTCAGGAGTACTGATGCATCAGTACTCCAATGAGGGGGTGCCACGTAGGCACCACNTGAATATTTTATATCAAGTATATTTCTTTTTTTTTTAATTCATTATAATACGTTATACATCATCTCATGCTAAAATAATTTTTAAAATTATCAAAGTAAATAATATTCCAACGTCGCTCTCATTTTTTTCTGATGCCAGGGCTGGTTGTGTCGGGGCCTAACAATGAACGGTGGCGGAACGCGTGAATCATGACATATGATCCATTTTTCATCAACTTATATATGAATATTTAATTCCAGACACACCACCTAATGTTTATGCATTTACAAATCTAAACATCTAAACTTTACTTTTATATTTATATAACTAAAATATTTTATATTTCATTAAAAACATTATTATTTAAATTTTTAAAAGAAAAATACACCTTTCATATATGAGAACGTCATACATGTAAAAATTGAAGTTTAGATCTTAGATATATAAATAGAGGAGATTTTAATGTTATGTAGGTAAAGCATCCTTGACAATGTTTATCTTAATTATCAGTAAGCCGTCGCTATCCCGGTAACTTGACAGTGAAGCTGCAAGTTCTTTGGAAACTAATCAAGGATGAATTAAATTTCTGTATAATTATGAGAACTGGCAGCTAGTGCATTGTCTCTTTCACGAAATTATTTAAAGGATGCATTATTTGGTGTTTTAACATTGCACGGCTAATAATAGACCCAAGTCATCTTGAAAGATTTTCTTAATGGAGAAGCTCGATATTTAATTTTGGAGAAGTTGTCGGCATTAGATATTGTGAAGTTGTTGGCTTGAATATCTTTACCTGGCGTGTGACCACCCTAGAGTAGATTTAATTTTCATCCAATCAATCAAATTTTCTTCCTTTTTAAAACACACACAGCTAATTAGAAATATATGTATATATATGTATATATATATATATATATATTGGAGAAGGAGCATTATACGGTTCCTAATATATTGATAGTAATAAAAGAGTACAAAAGAGGGAGGGGAGAAGGATCCCCGAAACAAAAAGGCAAAAAAATACAATGAAGAAAGAAACCTGTATACAAAAAATTACAAGTATACCAAAACCAAAACAGAAGCCTAAACCAACTAAACTGGAGAAGCAAGGCATATAAAGGTGCAAAGACATGCCAGCCAAAGAAACCCATGCCAATGGAGTGCTGAACCGTGACACATAAACAAAAGTTTGATACAAAAAAGTCCAAAACCGAGCCCCAACAAAACTCCATCAAGAAAGCTTTAAGGTTTAATATAAGGGACCCCCATTAAGAAGCATTTTCTAGACTCCAGAAGGTTGCAAACCAACCAANACAATGGAGTGCTGAACCGTGACACATAAACAAAAGTTTGATACAAAAACGTCCAAAACCGAGCCCCAACAAAACTCCATCAAGAAAACTTTAAGGTTTAATATAAGGGACCCCCATTAAGAAGCATTTTCTAGACTCCAGAAGGTTGCAAACCAACCAAAATCTTAATAGTTCCCAATTTCGCAAGCCAGTCAGCAGGAGTGTTACCTTCCCTATATATGAAGCTCGCCTGCATCCTGAGATTATAAGCAGAAATCATTTGCCAAATTTTATTAATAATGTATACAACATTCCAAGGAGACTGTTTTGATTTAAATAATATCTCATTTAAAACCTTGAAATCAGATTCAATAAAAAAATAAGAAAACTGAAATATTACAGCCAAATGAACTGCAAGAAGAGCAACCCAACATGCAGATTAAAGGGTGCAACCCACATTAACAGGAGAAACATAAAACATAAAGTATGGCCCAAACTATCTCTAAAAACTCCACCAACTCCAGCTGCCCTGTTGCACCAACAACCATCGGCGTTAATTTTAACCCAACCACAATCAGGAGGCTGCCAACTAAAAACCAGTGGCCTCCTAATAGAAGGCAATGTAAAGCATGATGTATCACCCCTGAAGTTTTTGCAAAATTTGAAGTAATTTGATAGAATATCAGAAACGATAAGCGAGGAGGAGGGGGGGGGGGGATTGTGGTACTTATAACTGTTTCTAGCCATCCAAAAAAACCAAAGCACTGTTAAAGGGAAATGCTCAGCCTTAAATTGAGCATAAGATGAAGCTTTCCATACCGACAGGATGTCCTTCACCTCAAAAAATTTAGGCCAATTAACTCCAAAATAATTGCCAATTCTACTCCAAACTTCTTTAGCATAGCAGCACTCATTAAATAAATGTGCAAAATTTTCTTCAGCACTACAATATATGTAACATTTAGAAGTCAGTCTCAAGCCTTTTAGTTTCAGAATGTCATTTAAAGGCAACATTCATAAGAAGAACCTTCATAGAAAGGAGACGGAAGGGGAAATGTAATTATACCAAATTAAATTCTCCTGATCCCAAACAACAAATTTAAACAAATTCTTATAAAGCATCTTGGTAACATATCCATTTAAAGTAAATTTCCAAAGAAGAACATCTTTTTTTTGTTGTGCAATAGGGATTTGAGCAACCTTTAAAGCATTATTGCCAATGGCGACCCTTAATTTAGCCATGTCCCATGAACCATCTATCTAGAAATATGAAATCATATTATCATTAACCATATCAGCATATGGAAAGAAATTGCTCAAACCACATTGCACATGCCAAAAAGAGACCTTCCCTTCACCAATGTAATAGAAAATGAGATTTTTGGACACTTATCTAGCGTTAAGAATAGACTTCAAGATTTTAAAATCACCAACCATCCAAGATACTAGAGAAGGGCGTTAATGCTTACAATACTTCTGATGCATGAACTGAGACTAAAGATAATCCCTAGCTATAAATTTGACCCACAAATTGCACATGTTAATTTGTGTTAAATGATCTAAGCTTTTGAAACCAAGCCCACCAGAGTATTTGGGTTTACAAATTTTATTCCAAGAGATCCACCTCTTCTTAAACCCTTCCCTAGACTAAAGGAATCTATTAAACATGTTTTGAAATACTTTCTGAGTACTCTTTTTGAGGTTCAACGCTTACAAAGCATGCAATGGAATGCTTTGGAGAACACTTTTGAGCAGAGTTAATCTGCCCCCATTAGAGAAAAAAATATTCCTCCAATCAGCAATTCTAGCTTAATTTTAGCCACCACATCATCCAACTGAGTTTGCCTCCTCTTACCTCTTAGAAGATTAACACCCAAAAATTTAAGGGGTAAAGATCCACATTTGTCCCCCGTGAAATTAGTAGCCCAAGTAATCAAATCACTTCTAATTGCTTTATTAAAGTAAATGAGGCATTCGACCTGGCTAAATCAAGCCCTGAGATGCACTGAAATGTTTTAATAATTTCATGAGAACTTTGATATCAACTTTATAGGCATTGAAGAAGAGAATAACATCATCAACATAAGCCAAATGGCTAACAAGCAACTTGGATTTAGAAGAGAAATTCATGTGTGGATGTTGCACCTGCATTCTAGTGATTATCCGAGAAAAAGTAATCAAAAGAAATGANCCATAGCAGCACTCATTAAATAAATGTGCAAAATTTTCTTCAGCACTAGAATATATGTAACATTTAGAAGCCAGTCTCAAGCCTTTTAGTTTCAGAATGTCATTTAAAGACAACATTGATAAGAAGAACCTTCATAGAAAGGAGACGGAAGGGGAAATGTAATTATGCCAAATTAAATTCTCCTGATCCCAAACAACAAATTTAAGAAAATTCTTATAAAGCATCTTGGTAACATATGCATTTAAGGTAAATTTCCAAAGAAGAACATCTTTTTTTTTGTTGTGAAATAGGGATTTGAGCAACCTTTAAAACATTATTGCCAATGGCGACCTTTAATTTAGCCATGTCCCATGAACCATCTATCTAGAAATCTGAAATCACATTATCATTAACCATATCAGCATAAGGAAAGAAATTGCTCAAACCACATTGCACATGCCAAAAAGAGACCTTCCCTTCACCAATGTAATAGAAAATGAAATTTTTGGACACATCTCTAGCGTTAAGAATAGACTTCCAGATTTTAAAATCACCAACCGTCCAAGATACCAGAGAAGGGCGTTAATGCTTACAATACTTCGGATGCATGAACTGAGACCAAAGATAATCCCTAGCTATGAATTTGAACCACAAATTGCACATGTTAATTTGTGTTAAATGATCTAAGCTTTTGAAACCAAGCCCACCAGAATATTTGGGTTTACAAATTTTATTCCAAGAGATCCACCTCTTCTTAAACCCTTCCCTAGACCAAATGAATCTATTAAACATGTTTTGCAATACTTTCTGAGTATTCTTTTTGAGGTTCAACGCTTGCAAAGCATGCAATGGAATGCTTTGGAGAACACTTTTGAGCAGAGTTAATCTGCCCCCATTAGAGAAAAAAATATTCCTCCAATCAGCAATTCTAGCTTAATTTTAGCCACCACATCATCCAACTGAGTTTGCCTCCTCCTACCTCTTAGAAGATTAACACCCAAATATTTAAGGGGTAAAGATGCACATTTGTCCCCCGTGAAATCAGTAGCCCAAGTAATCAAATCACTTCTAACTGCTTTATCAAAGTAAATGAGGCATTCAGCCTGGCTAAATTAAGCCCTGAGATGCACTGAAATGTTTTAATAATTTCATGAGAACTTTGATATCAACTTTATAGGCATTGAAGAAGAGAATAACATCGTCAGCATAAGCCAAACGACTAACAAGCAACTTGGATTTAGGAGAGAAATTCATGTGTGGATGTTGCACCTGCATTCTAGTGATTATCCGAGAAAAAGTAATCAAAAGAAATGATGAAAATGGTAGGAGTAAGCAGATCACCCTTGTCTAACCCCTCTTTAAGCAGAAAAGAAACCATAGGAAGTGCCATTAACTAGCCCATTATAGTAATTATTCTGAAACCACCTTCTGATGAGGGAACAAAAATTTCAGTTGAAACCTCTAGCAGTTAAATCATTCAATATAAAATTCCAACTAATAGTATCATATGATTATTTAAAGTAAGGCTTAATCACCATATTACCACCCCTACATTTTCTATACAAATCTTCAATCATTTCATGAACAAGGAGGATATTATCAGTGATCTCTCTGCCCTTAATGAAAGCAAACTGCTTGTGAGAGATAATAATAGGTGATACACCAAAATAATGTGCTAGTTTAAGTATACATTTTATGCTTATTTTGGTGATATTTCTCTTTAAAGAAGGACATTTCCATATTTTTGTTGTAGGTATATCAATTTTAGGCATTTAGAGCAAAAGTAACAAAAATGACAAAATTTGGAGCCAAAATAGCAAATTTTGTGAATCTTATACCTGAAGCACCATATTTGCGCCTGAAGTGCCACTTTACAAAGAGTNACAAAATAATGTGCTATTTTAAGTATACATTTTATGCTTATTTTGGTGATATTGCTCTTTAAAGAAGGACATTTCCATATTTTTGTTGTAGGTATATCAATTTTAGGCATTTAGAGAAAAAGTAACAAAAATGATGAAATTTGGAGCAAAAATAGCAAATTTTGTGAATCTTATACCTGAAGCACCATATTTGCGCCTGAAGTGCCACTTTACAAAGAGTTGGAGCCTGAAGCTCCAGATTTGGGGCCTGAAGCGCCAAAACCCAAAACAACACAAAATTAAGCAACTTGGAGCCTGAAGCGCCAAAATCAGCGTCTGAAGTGATTTAAGGGTCTCCATTAACTTTTTATGAATTAAGGCGGTTTGGGATGAATTTATCTTGAATTTTCAAAGGACTGCATGTTCTAAACATTCCATGGAGTGATTTAATGCACCTAGACACTTTGAAAGGTTATTTTATAAAGGGATATGTCCCATGGATCAATATACATGTCTTTTAGAATTCAAAAGGTTTGACTTTTGGATAGAATTTTGGAGGGAATTTTGAATTCTTTTTGGANGAATCAGCGCCTGTAGTGATTTAAGGGTCTCCATTAACTTTTTATGAATTAAGGCGGTTTGGGATGAATTTTTCTTGAATTTTGAAAGGACTGCATGTTCTAAACACTTCATAGAGTGATTTAATGCACCTAGACACTTTGAAAGGTTCTTTTATGAAGGGATATGTCTCATGGATCAATATACATGTCTTCTAGAATTCAAAAGGTCTGACTTTTGGATAGAATTTTGGAGGGAATTTTGAATTCTTTTTGGAGGGAGGCAGCCTCTAATAAAAGAGAGGGAAGTCCTACGCTGAAGAAGAGGCGTGAGAGAGGTTCAAAAGAGGGGTTTGGCGAGAGAGAGAGAGAGAGTTAGAGAGAGAAAATTAAGGACTTGGAGATTTTCTTCAAGGGTTATAAGAGGAGAGGGAAAGTGAGAGATTTCTTCTTCATTACATTTCCAATAGATAATTGAGAATGCTTGTAAAGAGAGAAAGTGCTTGAAGAGAAATTCTAGGAATTTGTTTGGGAAGGATTGTGAGATAAGTTGTATTTTTTATTTCTTTATTTTGTAAATTTATTTTTATATATGAAATTTGTGTTTTATTGTATCATTCTCATGAATTCTGAGTAGTCTTCTTTATCCTTCTCCTTACAATGAGATTTAGTTTTGTGAAGAATTGATTTTGTTTTATATTGTTTTAAATGTCAATAATTTGTGATGATTTGAACTCCGATCTTTATTTGATTTTTGATCTAGCCATATAAATTGTTAAAATATGTTGAGAAAAATATGATCTGAAAGGGCTATGATTTCTACAACATGGTAAGAGTCATACTCGATTCCATGGGAGAGGATGTCANTCAATAGATAATTGAGAATGCTTATAAAGAGGGAAAGTTCTTGAAGAGAACTTCTAGGAATTTGTTTGGGAAGGATTGTGAGATAAGTTGTATATTTTATTTCTTTATTTTGTAAATTTATTTTTATATATGAAATTTATGTTTTGTTGTATCATTCTCATGAATTATGAGTAGTATTCTTTATCCTTCTCCTTACAATTAGATTTAGTTTTGTGAAGAATTGATTTTATTTTATATGGTTTTAAATGTCAATAATTTGTGATGATTTGAACTCCAATCTTTATTTGCTTTTTGATCTAGCCAATTAAAATGTTAAAATATGTTGAGAAACATATGATCTGAAAGGGCTATGATTTCTACAACATGGTAAGAGTCATACTCGATTCCATGGGAGAGGATGTCATCCATGGGGTTGAGTGCAAATAAATAAAGAGATATACTTTGTTGGATGCCACATTGGAGATTTCAAGGTGACAGATTAAAATTCTCAATTTGGTTCATTTGATTGGAAACTAATGCTAGAGTGTTATCCCGCAGGCGAGGGACTAGTGGGAGCTATGGAGTAGTAGCTCGTATCCTCTCAGCATAACCACAAAATTAGGGATCAAACTCTGGATTAGTTAATGTTTTTTATGCTCTTGAAAGAAGGTCAAGAATATGATTGCTCTTTTTTTGGCACAAAATAAGTATATATATATATATATACATGATTTTNTGTGTTTAATCAAAAAATTTGTGGAAAATAATATAAAATAATATGATTTTAATTGATAAATAAATAAAATTTTTTAAAATATATGAAAATAGGATAAAATATTAACATTTAAATTTAATTAGAGGAATAAATATCATTAAAAATAGTACATATTGTTGTTTAGGATTTTTTTTTGTTTTTTATTTTTTGTTTAATAGCAAAACATATTTAATATGTTTGATACGCCACCAAAAAATTTTTATCATTTGGCCCGAATCTTGATCTTGATGTATGACACGGATCTCGATGCAACCTTTTGGGCAAGAAGCATTCAAACTTCAATTAAGAGTCATCCAGAGCTCCGATTTCAGTAAACTTATAGTCAAACTGACTAGCTCGATGAGACGGACCCAATGATATCAAAGTTAGTCAAATCAAGCTCAGATCAAGTGATTAAATCATTCTTGGAAGATTTCCGAACACTTTTAAAAGATCAGACGAATCTCAAATTTAGCGAGTTTATAGTTGAATTGAGCATCTCGATAAGATGAATCCAACGAGCCCAAGATTGTTCAATTCTGACATCGTTAAGACATTCAAATGTCCATCAAACACCATCCAATCGAAGGAAGCTCTCCGAACCATCCGATCAAAATGGTTCATATTCCTGCATTAATTGCACCCAAAACATTATAAATAGAGCTCCATCCTTCACATGAGGGGGGAGGCTTGGGAGAGAACTTGAGGCTTTGAGAAGGAGATCAAGTCCAACATCATCATTGTCATTGTCGATCGTCGTCAACCACCTCCAACCGTTAGTGACCACCACAGACCTCCGCTGATCACCGCCGGCCGCCGTCGACCACTGTCGATCACCGCTGACCCCGTTGATCATCGTCGACCAACGTCGACCCTCCTCAATTGTTGTTGACCACTGTCGATCCTCGTCAATTACCGCTGACGGGACACCGTCAGACGACGCTGCAATCTGAAAATCTAGTAACAATTTCCCGTCTGTGGGATAAGAGATCGTTGTAATCATCAACATATAGTAGATTTTTATATCTGGGTCATGCCCTGTGGTTTTCTCCCTTTATGGGTTTTCCATGTAAAAACTTCTAGTATCATCACTGGTTATTTTACTTTCATCAGAGTGTGTGTTGAACCCTCGTGCAACGCTAAGACGATAATTCATTACTCTACCGCCTCGAATTTTCTAGCAGGCATCAATGTTATAACATGATTAGTTGTTTTTAAAAAAACATAAAAATTAAATTTTAAGAATATTTTTAGTACTTAAAAATGTTTTTAAAAATAAAAAATAAAATAAAGCAAAAAATTACACTAAACAAGCATTCTTTAATTTTTTTGTTTTTAAAAAAAAAAGCAAAAAAAATAAAAACAAAAAAATTAAAAAAATCCTTAAGATTATTTTATTTTGGGCTTTGAAATTCCTTTGTTTTTTTGTCACTCATTTTATATATTTTTTTTATTTTATATTTTTTGATTTAAATTAAATCATTTTTTTTATATTATTATTTTTACAAAAACTAAAAATATTTTTTAAAAGCTCTAAAATTTTTCAAAATCAACGTGATTCATTTTTAAAATAAAAAATAAAAAAAATACAAAAATTGTGCCAACTAAATAGATTTTCAAAAAATATCAATAAATAAAAATAAGAAGAAGAAACAAAAATGGGGCCACATAAGATAATTAATTTTTCTTACCTTGCACGAATATTTTATAGCAAGTATATTCAATTTTTTTAAATTCATTATAATACGTTATACATCATCTCATACTAAAATAATTTTTAAAATTATCAAAGTAAATAATATTCCAACGTCGCTCTCATTTTTTCTGATGCCAGGGCTGGTTATGTCGGGGCCTAACTATGAACGGTGGCGCAACGCGTGAATCATGACATATGATCCATTTTTCATCAACTTATATATGAATATTTAATTCCAGACACACCACCTAATGTTTATGCATTCACAAATCTAACATCTAAACTTTACTTTTATATTTATATAACTAAAATATTTCACATTTCATTAAAAACATTATCATTTAAATTTATAAGAGAAAAATACAGCTTTCATGTAAAAATTGAAGTTTAGATATTAGATATATAAATAGAGGAGATTTTAAATGTTATGTAGGTAAAGCTTCCTTGACAATGTTTATCTTAATTATCAGTAAGCCGTCGCTATCCAGGTAACTTGACAGTGAAGCTGCAAGTTCTTTGGAAACTAATCAAGGATTGATTAAATTTCTGTGTAATTATGAGAACTGGCAGCTAGTGGATCGTCTCTTTCATGAAATTATTTAAAGGATGCATTATTTGGTGTTTTAATATTAGACGGCTAATAATAGGCCCAAGTCATCTTGAAAGATTTTCTTAATGGAGAAGCTCGATATTTAATTTTGGAGAAGTTGTCGGCATTAGATATTGTGAAGTTGTTGGCTTGAATATCTTTA
>JXCR01147717.1:164314-180377 GCA_002079205.1 Phalaenopsis hybrid cultivar
TATATATATATATATATTGGAGAAGGAGCATTATACGATTCCTAGTATATTGATAGTAATAAAAGAGTACAAAAGAGGGAGGGGAGAAGGATCCCCAAAACTAAAAGGCAAAAAAATACAATGAAATCCTAGGGGCCTCCCACATTACAATTCTATACTAAAAAATAAAATGGAAAGAAAACTGTGTACCAAAAATTACAAGTATACCAAAACTGAAACAAAAGCCAAAACCAACTAAACTGGAGAAGCAATGTATATAAAGGTGGAAAGACACGCCAGTCAAAGAAACCCATGCCAATGGAGTGTTGAACCGTGGAACCCGAGCAGCCAAGCAAACACATAAACAAAAGTTTGATACAAAAATGTCCAAAACCGAGCCCCAACAAAACTCCATCAAGCAAGCTTTAAGGTTTAATATAAGGGACCCCCATTAAGAAGCATTCTCAAGACACCAAAAGGTTGCAAACCAACCAAAATCTTAACAGTTCTCAATCTCGCAAGCCAGTCAGCAGGAGTGTAACATTCCCTATATATGAAGCTCGCCTGCATCTTGAGATTATAAGCAGAAATCATGTGCCAAATTCTATTAATAATGTATACAACATTCCAAGGAGGTTGTTTTGATTTAAATAATATCTCATTTGAAACCCTAAAATCAGATTCAATCAAAAAATAAGAAAACTGAAATATTACAACCAAATAAACTGCAAGAAGAGCAGCCCAACATGCAGATTAAAGAGTGCAACCCACATTAACAGGAGAAACAAAAAACATAGAGTATGGCCCAAACTCTCTCTAAAAACTCCACCAACTCCAGCTGCCCTGTTACACCAACAACCATCGGAGTTAATTTTAACCCAACCACAATCAGGAGGCTGCCATCTAAAAACCAATGGCCTCCTAATAGAAGGCAATGTAAAGCATGATGTATCACCCCTGAAGTTTTTGTAAATTTTGAAATAATTTGATAGAATATAAGAAACGATAAGAGAGGAGGGAGGGTGGGAATTGTGGTACTTATAACTATTTCTAGCCATCCAAAGAAACTGAAGCACTGTTAAAGGGAAATGCTCAGCGTTAAATTGAGCATAAGATGAAGCTTTCCATACCGACATGATGTCCTTCACCTCAAAAAATTGAGGCCAATTAACTCCAAAATAATTGTCAATTCTACTCCAAACTTCTATAGCATAACAACTCTCGTTAAATAAATGTGCAAAATTTTCTTCATCACTAAAATATATGTAACATTTAAAAGCCAGCCTCAAGCCTTTTAGTTTCAGGATATCATTTAAAGGAAACATTGATAACAAGAATCTCCATAGAAAGAAGGAGACGGAAGGGGAAATGTAATTATGCTAAACTAAATTCTCCCAATCCCAAACGGTGAATTTAAACAAATTCTTATAAAGCATTTTGATAACATATGCATTTAAAGTAAATTTCCAAAGAATAACATCTTTTTTTTTTGTTGTGAAATAGGGATTTGAGCAACCTTTAAAGCATTATTGCCAAGGGTGGCCCTTAATTTAGCCATGTCCCATGAACCATCTATCTAGAAATCTGAAATCACATTATCATTAACCATATCAGCATAAGGAAAGAAATTGCTCAAACCCCATTGCACATGCCAAAAAGAGACCTTCCCTTCACCAATGTCACTGAAAATGAAATTGTTGGACACATCTCTAGCATTAAGAATAGACTTCCAGATTTTAGTATCGCCAACCGTCTAAGATACCAGAGAAGGGTGTTGATGCTTACAATACTTCTGATGCATGAACTTAGACCAAAGATAATCCCTAACTACGAATTTGAACCATAAATTGTGCATGTTAATTTGTGCTAAATGGTCTATGCTTTTGAAAACAAGCCGACCAGAGTATTTGGGTTTACAAATTTTATTCCAAGAGATTCACCTCTTCCAAATTCCTTCCCTAGACCAAAGGAATCTATTAAACATGTTTTGTAATACTTTCTGAGTACTCTTTTTGAGGTTCAACACTTGCAAAGCATGCAATGGAATGCTTTGGAGAACACTTTTGAGCAGAGTTAATCTGCCCCCACTAGAGCAAAAAAACATTCCTCAAATCAGCAATTCTAGCTTAATTTTAGCCACCACATCATCCAACTGAGTTTGCCTCCTCCTACCTCTTAGAAAATTAACACCCAGATATTTAAGGGGTAAAGAAGCACATTTGTCACCTGTGAAATGAGTAGCCCAAGTAATCAAATCACTTCTAACTGTTTTATCCAAGTAAATGAGGCATTTGGCCTGGCTAAATCAAGCCCCGAGATGCACTAAAATGTTTTAATAATTTCATGAGAACTTTGATATCAACTTTATAGGCATTGAAGAAGAGAATAACATTATCAGCATAAGCCAAATGACTAACAAGCAACTTGGATTTAGGAGATAAATTCATGTGTGGATGTTGCACCTACATTCTAACTATTATCCGAGAAAAGGTAATCAAAAGAAATGATGAAAATGGTAGGGGAAAGCGAACCACCCTGTCTAACCCCTCTTTAAGAAGAAAAGTAACCATCGGAAGTGCCATTAACTAGCACATTATAGTGATTATTCTCCAACCACCTTCTAATGAGGGAACAAAAATTTCAGTTAAAACCTCTAGCAGTAAAATCATTCAATATAAAATTCCAACTAATTGTATCATATGATTTTTTAAAGCAAGGCTTAATCACCATATTACCACCCCTACATTTTCTATCCAAATCTTCAATCATTTCATGAGCAAGGAGGATATTATCAGTGATCTCTCTGCCTTTAATGAAAGCAGACTGCTTGTGAGAGATAAAAGTAGGTGATACACCAAAATAATATGCTAGTTTAAGTATATATTTTATGCTTATTTTGGTGATATTGCTCATTAAAGAAGGGAATTTCCATATTTTTGTTGTAGGTATATCAATTTTAGGCATTTAGAGCAAAAGTAGCAAAAAAGACAAAATTTGGAGCCGAAATCGCAAATTTTGTGAATCTTACGCCTGGAGTACCATATTTGCGCCTGAAGTGCCACTTTACAGAGAGTTAGAGCCTGAAGCTCCAGATTTGGTGCCTGAAGCGCCAAAACCCAAACAACACAAAATTAAGCAACTTAGCGACTGAAGCGCCAGAATCAGCGCTTGGAGTGATTTAAGGGTCTCCATTAACTTTTTATGAATTAAGGCATTTTGGGATGAATTTTGCTTGAATTTTGAAGGGTCTGCATGTTTTAAACACTCCATGGAGTGATTTAATGCACCTAGACACTTTGGAAGGTTCTTTTATGAAGGAATATGTCTCATGTATCAATATACATGTCTTTTGAAATTCAAAAGGTTTGATTTTTGGATAGAATTTTAGAGGGCATTTTGAGTTCTTTTTGGAGAGAGGCAGCCTCTAATAAAAGAGAGGAAAGTCTAGGGCTGAGGAAGAGGCGTGAGAGAGGTTCAAAAGAGGGGTTTGGCAAGAGAGAGAGAGAGAGAGTTAGAGAGAGAAAATAAAGGACTTCGAGATTTTCTTCAAGGGTTGTAAGAGGAGAGGGAAATTGAGAGATTTCTTCTTCATTACATTTCCAAGAGATAATTGAGAATGCTTGTAAAGAGGGAAAGTGTTTGAAGAGAACTTCTAGGAATTTGTTTGGGAAGGATTGTGAGATAAGTTGTATTTTTTTTATTTCTTTATTTTATAAATTGATTTTTATATATGAAATCTGTGTTCTGTTGTATCCTTCTCATAAACTCTGAGAAATCTTATTTATCCTTCTCCTTATAATGAGATTTAGTTTTGTGAAGAATTGATTTTATTTTATACGGTTTTAAATGTCAATAATTTGTAATGCTTTGACTCTGATCTTTATTTGTTTTTTGATTTATCCAATTAAAACATTAAAATGTGTTGAGAAATATATGATCTGAAAGGGCCATGATTTCTACGACATAGTAAGAGTCATACTCGATTCCATGGGAGAGGATGTCATCATTGAAGTTGAGTGCAAATAAATAGGGAGATATACTTTGTTGGATGCAGAATTGGAGATTTCAATGTGACAGATTAAAATCCTCAATTTGGTTCAGTTGATTGAAAACTAATGTTAGATTGTTATCCCACAGGCGAGGGAGTAGTGGAAGATTTGCAGTGGTAGCCCGTATCTTCTCAGCATAACCCCAAAATTATGAACCAAACTCTGGATTAGTCAATGTTTTTTATGCTCTTGAAAGAAGGTAAAGAATATGATTGCTCTTTTTTTGGCACAAAACAAGTATATATATATATATATACATGATTTTAATTTCTTGACAATCCATATACTCATTGTAAAGGGGAATGATTATTTCTTAAATTTGAACTCTTTGTATCAAAAACTTTGTTTCATAAGTTTAATTTTAAAGTTTAACAATTAGTTTAATTAACTTAGTTCATTTAACTATATTTTATTTAGCATACACTGAATTACTTTAGGTTTACATTTTGTACTTCAGTTTTATAGTTTAAATTTTGTTTTACATTATAATTATAAGAATTTATTCTTAAGCATTTCCAACTTCCCTATGGGGAACGATATCTAGGACTCCATTAGAGCCCTTTATTACTTGAGCGATACGTATACTTACGATATTATTACGAGTTTGATAGTTTAAAGATTTTAAAGGATAAATTTATTTTTACTAAAGTCATTTTTATTTGGATTTGAATTACATATTTATTATTAGCACTGTTGTGTGTGTGTTTTATAGTATTGAAAATATTTATAAAAACAACATATAAAAACCACGCAGCATGTTTTTTGTGCCATTGCCGGTGAAGTAACAGAAAGTATTGGTAAATTATTTTATAATTTAAAATATTTTATTTAAACTAAAAATAATAATAATATAATTATTTGTAGTTTACTTTGAACATTTTCATATTTTAGTGAGTTTGATTATTTTAATTGCTTATTGTGCTTGTTTATACGTAGTTTAAGAGCATTAAAATCAGCAACATACGATTCATAGTTAGAAATAACAATTAGAAAATTTTGAAAACAACAAAAAGAGATAGATAATCTTAGAAGAATGGCTTGCAACTCAAGTAATTCTGCAAATGAACATCATCAGAGGCCTTTAAGAGATTATGCTAATCCTATAGTTGATGAAATTCATTTGAGTATACAAAAACTTGTTGTATTTGTGAATTCATTTGAGCTTAAACCTGCTATTATCCAAATGAGCTTAAACCTGCTATTATCCAAATGATACAAAACAATCAGTTTGGCAGAACACCAACTGAAGATCCTAACTTACAACTTGCTAGTTTTCTAGAATTATGTGTTATATTTAAATATGATGGAGTGTTGAATGATGTCATCAGACTTAAACCTTTTCCTTTTTCACAAAGAGATAAAGCTAAGATGTGGTTAAACTCATTAGTGCCTGTATCTATCAGAACTTGAGGAGACTTATCACAAAAAAATTTATGTAAGTATTTCTCACCTTTGAAAACTGCTAAGCTTAGAAATGATATTATATCTTTTTGTCAGTTTGAAAGAGAATCAATTTATGAAGCTTGAGAAAGATTTAAAGATCTCCTTTGGAAGTTACCACACCATGCATTGCCAAATTTGTTGATAATTCAAACTTTTTATAATAGATTGGTTGGATCTCCTAGATCGATAATTAACGCTGCTGTTGGTGGATCATTAATGTCAAAACTATTTGATGAAGCATATTCTTTAATTGAAGAGATGATTGCTAATAATTTTTAGTGGCCCTTTGAACGGCTAAAACTAAAAAGATGAGCTTATATTCATGATTCTGATGTAATATCTATATTGGCTGCCAAAATAGTTGTTATATCGAATAGATAGATCAATATGGAATGAATTATTCTCAGACACCACCTGTGCTTGAGGAAAATTCATTGGGACAAATGATAGAATCTCAATCTTCTTATGAGAGTTTAAATGGAATAAATAATTTTTCTAACAATCCTTATGCCAATTATTATAATCCTGACTGGAAAAATCATCCAAATTTTAGTTGGACTAACAATAATTCTAATGTTGCAAATCTGCAATGGGGAAACAATGTTGCGAACCAATTGCAAAACTCCAAAAATCAAGGAAATCCAATTTATAAACTTTATTACCCTCCAGGTTTTAATAGTAATTTGTAGAGTAAAGAGAAGAAATTTTCAATGGAAGAATTAATATTTTAAATAAGAAGCTAATTACAAAGTCAAGGAGATGCTATTATAAATATGGAAAATTAGTTGGGATGTATTGTTACTGCACTTAGCAATTGACCTCCAGGAACGTTGCCCAGTAATGCTGAAGTAAATCCTGAAGATCAGAACAAAAGCAAGTTAAGGTTATTCAACTAAGAAGCATAAAAGAATTGAAACCAAAAGTTCAAAAAGAAGTGGAAGTTGAAGTTGAAAAAGATGAGGTGGAAAATGAAAAATCTGGTGAAGATTTTTATTTTGAGTCAAAATGTTCTATCGAACCAATGAAAATCACTGTAGAAAGACCACCACCTCCATTTCCTCAAAGATTGAAGCAGAGAAATAGAGATTACTAATTTTCAAAATTCTTGGAAATATTAAAGAAATTAAAAATAAATATTCCATTTGTTGAAGTCATGGAACAAATGCCAAGCCATGTAAAGTTCAAGAAGGATATAGTTAATAAGAAAAGAAAGTTTGCAATGAGGAATCCATGTGTTTTCTCAATGTTTAATGAGTAGTTTTCCTTTCTCTTTAATCTTCTGATAAAGTAGTGGTATGCATAAGAAAATTTGTTGTATGATATAATAATTTTAATTTCTATGTGATGAATAATATCTCTGTTGCTTAATTGACATAATGTACTGGCCATAGGATATGTTAAATCCTATTATAAGTTAAGACTAAGACTCGAATGAGCAGTGACTTCACAACGTGAGTGCACTCATATTGTCTGGTTAGTTATGGTCAAATAGTTCTGGCGTCGATGCAACTTTTAAAGGAAATATACTTCATGATCTATTTCTATTAGGAGCTTCTCAGTGATAATTGATGTAAGTGATTGGGTACCTTACTAGAAGTTGTAAGGCTTTTTTACAAACTTTTCATCTCTGCTAGTTGTGTAAACCTAATAGAATACTAAGCGTACCTATACACTAGAAAGAGGGTAGGTAGGCATATGTTCCTTGTTGGCACAAAAATTATTACGTAATCCTATGAATTCTTCTACTACTTATGCCATTATATTAATTATACAAGGAATGGGATTTAAATTATATAAGAACTTTCCAAAATTTAACCGGCATCCATAAATTATATTTTTATTTAATTTTTGTTAACTTTAATTTTAGAGTAAATTAGTGAATTTAGGTAGTAGTAGACTAAAACTTAGCCTAAGGGTCCTCGCTTCTCTTTGGGATCGATACTCTGACTTAAAGAAAACCATATATTACTTGAACGACAAGTGCGCTTTTGTTTATACCTGGTGAGTAGTGATAAATTGTGGAAAATTAAGTTATTAAAGTTATAAAATATATTTTTAAAGTTATAATATTTAAACCATAAATCATCAGGCTTATCATTAAAGAAAGTAATGATCAAGTCCCATTAGCAAGCACCCAATACTCAATCTCAGCCTCAAGTAGCAAGTTGGGGCCTAAGTTAACAAAATCAACGAGGCTGGCTGGTTGCTACCAGGCGATGCTTTAACTGGGTGTGATCATACTATTTTGGCATGGTCATGTTAGTTTTGGGTGTGATCATGCCCATACTGAGTCATGGAGGCATGTTTACATTATTTTGGGGTGTGGTTATGCTAGTCCAAACCCTAGTTTTAAGCCAAAATGTCTGCAAAAAGTGTTTTATGGATCACTTAAATCATTGGAGCGTATTTGTGATTGAATATTGTCCTCAACCTTTACAAAGACATTAAGCATGTGCAACATCTAAAATTTATATCAACATGTGTGTTAGTCTACAGTGTAAGTACATCAGTTCAAACCCTGGTTTCATGCACCAGACTTGCAATGGTGAGTTCTCTTGGATGTCTTAAGCTATGGAAAACTATTTATGAATGGATTTTAGTCCCATAGCATTCAAATGGGCATCCCACATATGTGACATCAACATTTGATGCCAACAAAGTTGTATACAAGCAAGGGACATTGGGTGTTGCGGAGGCCGGAGGTTATCACCGCGTCTTTAATATGACATTATATTTTATGATCATATTTGGGATACAACATTAACAATAATGGGCTTTCACATTCTATAATGGCTGAAATTTATTATTATGTATACAATACAACACCATTTGTTACACAGTATTTAGTATTTATCATTAGCAAGTGGAGTTCGTTGACTGTGGAAAGCATGGGCAGGTGATGGTTGTTGATGGTGGCCGACAGACAATTATCGACGTTGGTTTGCAATTAAGGAGGCTGAAAAGTTATCATATAGTTTTCACTCTATAACACCATTGGATAGTCTTTGCTCTATAAAACCATTGGATTCCAAATCCTTCTCCTCAAGTGAAGAGAGGGGGTCTATTTATAGCCTCTAAGGGAGGGGTATTTTTTTTTTCTATTAGCAAATAAATTTTGTAACCACCTGATCGGACAAATTTTTTCTTCAATGATCATGGACAAATTTGTCAATGATTTAAGGGTTTTAATAACCTTAAAATTAAGTGAGCTTAAGCTTGTTGGATTTGTCTTATCGAGATGCCCAATTTAAATAAAAATATATAAAATTTGAAGTGCATTTAAACATATAATTGACGATCTAAAACCTCTAAAAGCGATTTAATAGCTTGATCCGAGCTTGATTGGATTCAAATCAAACTATTTGTGGTATCATCGGATTTTTCTTATTGAAAATTTAGTTTAACTATAAACTTATTGAAATTGAGGCCCTAGATGATCTTTAATTTGAATCTGGAGTGTTTATTGAAAACAAAATACCTTGTGATTNTGTGCTTGATTGGATTCAAATCAAACTATTTGTGGTATCATCGGGTTTGTCTTATTGAAAATTTAGTTTAACTATAAACTTTTTGAAATTGAGGCCCTAGATGATCTTTAATTTGAATCTGGAGTGTTTATTGAAAACAAAATACCTTGAGATTTATGCTAGATGATAAAATCAACTGATTATGCATCAAGTCTCATTGGATTTTGTTCATTTATTTGCTTAATTTAATTTTAAGTATATGAAATTCAGCCATTTCACTTAGTCTGGTGATTGAGTTATTTGCTACAACCATAAAGTCATTAATTCAAGGTCGGACAAAATTGAGTCTGTGTGTGTGTTAATGCGAGGTAAATTTATATGATTTCATTGCATTAAATACCATGTTATCTCTTTTATTTANTGACAAAATTGAGTATGTGTGTGTGTGTTAATGCGAGGTAAATTTATATGATTTCATTGCATTAAATACCATGTTATCTCTTTTATTTATCATGATATTACACTTGAAAAAGAAATTTTTGTTATGTTGTGTAGGTTACAGAGTTTATGCTACTTGTGGAAGAAAGAGAGGCAAACTAGGACCAAAAGTGATGATGGCTGCAAAAATTTGTAGTCGAGTGCACCCTCCCTTATAATGGANCTTATTTATAATGATATTACACTTGAAAAAGAAATTTTTGTTATGCTGTGTAGGTTACAGTGTTTATGCTACTTGTGGAAGAAAGTGAGGCAAACTAGGACCAAAAGTGATGATGGCTGCAAAAATTTGTAGTCGAGTGCACCCTCCCTTATAATGGAGCCCATATGCACTACGACTAGGGTACCCATGCATTTGTAGTGGTGCAACCACACTGACACTGACAACTTACACTAGCTTTCAGACAAACTGGATGACCAAAACTCAATTTAGCAAGAGCTATAAGTAGGAAGTTCGAGCAGGACCCAATAAACTTTTTTGTCAACATTCAAGGCTCTTCACAATGAGGATTGGAAATAAAGCTCTAGGGTTCTTTTCTNCGTACCCATGCATTCATAGTGATGCAACCACACGGACACTGACAACTTACACTAGCTTTCAGACAAACTGGATGACCAAAACTCAATTTAGCAAGAGCTATAAGTAGGAAGTTAGGGAAGGACCTAATAAACTTTTTTGTCAACATTCAAGGCTCTTCACAATGAGGATTGGAAATAAAGCTCTAGGGTTCCTTTCTNACCTATTATAAGTTGAGACTAAGACTCGAATGAGCGGTGACTTCACAACTTAAGTGCACTCATATTGTCTGGTTAGTTATGGTCAAATAGTTCAGGCGTCGATGCAACTTTTAAAGGAAATATACTTCATGATCTATTTCTATTAGGAGCTTCTCAGTCATAATTGATGAAAGTGATTGGGTACCTTACTAGAAGTTGTAAGACTTTTTTACAAACTTTGCATCTCTGCTAGTTGTGTAAACCTAATAGAATACTAAGCGTACCTACACACTAGAAAGAGGGTAGGTAAGCATATGTTCCTTGTTGGCACAAAAATTATTACATAATCCTATGAATTCTTCTACTACTTATGCCGTTATATTAATTATATAAGGAATGGGATTTAAATTATATAAGAACTTTCCAAAATTTAACTTGCATCCATAAATTATATTTTTATTTAATTTTTTTTAACTTTAATTTTAGAGTAAATTAGTGAATTTAGGTAGTAGTAGACTAAAAATTAGCCTAAGGGTCCTCGCTTCTCTGTGGGATCGATACTCTGACTTAAAGAAAACCCTATATTACTTGAACGACAAGTGCACTTTTGTTTATACCTGGTGAGTAGTGATAAATTGTGGAAAATTAAGTTATTAAAGTTATAATATTTAAACCATAAATCATTGGGCTTATCATTAGAGAAAGTAACGGTCAAGTCCCATTAGCAAGCACCCAATACTCAATCTCAGCCTCAAGTAGTAAGTTGGGGCCTAAGTTAACAAAGTCAACGAGGCTGGCTGGTTGCTACCAGGCGATGCTTTAATTGGGTGCGATCATACTATTTTGGCATGGTCATGTTAGTTCTGGGTGTGATCGTGCCCATACTGAGTCAGGGAGGCATGTTTACATTATTTTTGGGTGTGGTTATGCTAGTTCAAACCTTAGTTTTAAGCCAAAATGTCTGCAAAAAGTGTTTTATGGATCACTTAAATCATGGAAGCATATTTGTGATTGAAATATTGTCCTCAAACTTTACAAAGACATTAAGCATGTGCAACATCTAAAATTTATATAAACATGTGTGTAGGCTACAGTGTAAGTACATCAGTTCAAACCCTGGTTTCATGCACCAGACTTGCAATGGTGAGTTCTCTTGGATGTCTTAAGTTATGGAAAACTATTTATGAATGGATTATGATCCCATAGCATTCAAATGGGCATCCCACATATGTGACATCAACATTTGATGCTAACAAAGTTGTATACAAGCAAGGGACATTGGGTGTTGCGGAGGCCGGAGGTTATCACCGCGTCTTTAATATGACATTATATTTTACGATCATATTTGGGATACAACGTTAACAATAATAGGCTTTCACGTTTTATAATGGCTGAAATTTATTATTATGTATACAATACAACACCATTTGTTACACAGTATTTAGTATTTATCATTAGCAAGTGGAGTTCGTTGACTATGGAAAGCATGGGCAGGTGATGGTTGTTGATGGTGGCCGACAGACAATTATCGATGGTGGCCGACAGACAATTATCGACGTTGGTTTGCAATTAAGGAGGCTAAAAAGTTATCATATAGTCTTCGCTCTATAACACCATTGGATTCCAAATCCTTCTCCTCAAGTGAAGAGAGGGGGTCTATTTATAGCCTCTAAGGGAGGGGTATTTTTTTTTTCTATTAGCAAATAAATTTTGTAACCACCTGATCGGCAACCCATATTGATCTTCAATGATCATGGACAAATTTTTCAATGATTTAAGGATTTTAATAACCTTAAAATTAAGTGAGCTTAAGCTTGTTGGATTTGTCTTATCGAGATGCTCAATTTAAATAAAAATATATAAAATTTGAAGTGCATTTAAACATNTGAAATTATCCTCTCCATTTAATGGAGCACTCCTATAGAGAGAGAGAGAGAGAGAGAGAGAGAGAGAGAGAGAGAGAGAGAGATCCCCATACGTAAAAGAAAAAAAAAATTACATTATGAGTCGTATGCATAAAGTCTGTTCACAATGTCTTGATAAAAAGATTGTAACGTATGTGACAAACAGTTAATAAATTGTGATGTGACATTTATCTACCTTTAGATGTTTATCCTTACGTCCGCTATTTATAAATTTTGAGTGCCTCTGGCTAGCGAACTCAGTAGAAAGGTTAGAGGAGCATTTTGAATTGAGGGAAAGTGATTGTTGGTACTTCGGTGATTACTAGAGAGACCGGATAGTCAAACTAATACGTCAGGTTAATCTCTAGGCTAATTTGCAAGTCAATTTGATAAATTAGTCCGACAAGTAAGTTCATAAGACCACTTTGTCATTCCAGCTCAACATATGGGGGTGACTCAATTATCTGAGTCCACGAGATACGTTAATGTATGCTTTGGCCCATGGAAGTGGCATATGAGCATACATTTAGCTCACAAATTCTCTTCGTTTCTCCGGCATGTAGCTACAAAAAGAATAAGAGAATATAACTCATTAAGATGTGTGCTTAAGTTTTGCAAGTTTTCCATCTTCTCCAAAGGCCTGTTCACGAGGTAATTTCAACATACTCGCAGTGATAAAAATTGGGCTCCAGCTCGATTATGCTCATAAGTTGATCCAAAGTTGAGCATGGTGCATTGTTACCATTACCGAATTCCGACTTTCCCTCCCCAGGGGGCCGTAGTTCTCGTGCAAGTGTACGACCGTCTTCTCGTAATGGTCTTATGAACTGACAGGTTCTGTTTTTTTAGCCTCCCCACCAAATTCAACAATATGAGGCATGGAAAAACGTGAATAATGAAAAGCCTAAATGAATGAGATTTTAGAACTTTCTTGTACGAGTAAAGTTACAGGAATTATACGTCCGTTACGATTTTCATCCTATCAAGGAATAACTGTCATGTGATTTGAAAATAGATTCTAATACGAGCATCATATTTTGGTGCAAATGCCACTACTGTGTAAATTAATAAAAGAAAATGAAGAAAATTATGAGTCCTTAAGGTCATTAATATATGTGGTCATAAAATCTTTTCAAGTGTTAACTCCTTGTTTTGTTCATAAGAGCGTCAAACAGAGATCGTAGACTTGTTATAAGAAATTTTCATCCTCTTTACTATCTCAACATCACTCCAATATCTGATTTCTCATGATGGACAAGCTTACCGTCAAGAAGCTAAGAGCTCCTCGGGTGAAGATATTGTTGGCTAGCCTCCATAAAGGAAGAAAGGAGAATTAGTCTGTCAAGAAGGATCAAAGAAAGATTGGTAGGCCATCCGGTTAGTGAAAAGTTGCTAAGGGGTTCCCCTCGAACTCCATGTAGAAGATATTTGTGTTCCAGATCCCGTTCTAGGTGAGGCGAAGGAGACTACTCCAGACGATGTGACAGCAGCGTTTTCTTCCGAGGCTTGTCTAACTGAGGTGTTCATGCTGATCCGAATGATCCGGCGGAAGATCAACATTTTAAGCTGTTCAGTGGGCTTAAAAAATTTAGTCGTATTGTACTTCTTGAACTCAACTCGGGCAGTGAGGGTATTGTTTTATAATGTTGAAGATGAATCTAGTTTCAAAGATTGATAAATTTGATGTCACAATTTTTATGTTCTGTCAAAGTAAAGACATATTGATTGACCAAGAAACTAATCAAGTGGTGGGTCTTCTGGATCCTATAAAAATTTGGGATGAATGTCTTGAAGAATGTGTACAAGAAAGCAAAAAAAATATTACATCTCGATGGAAGCAAAATTGCATCCAGACTTCAATTAAAACTTATCGCGTGTCGCCATATGACAGTCGTGGTCCCATTAAATAAATAAAAAAAAATGCTTTATTTTAATGTGTGAACCGGCCCGAACAAGCCCATTGCTTCGAAATTCTATTGCAGTTTTTTTTTTTTTGTGGAGTTATTGAGATTTATTGTGGTGTTATTTGAGCGTTATTGCGACATCCATGGTGTTATTGCAACTTTTTTTAATGTTATTTGAGTGGTATTACAGTTTTTTTTTATGGGTTGGTATTATTCTGATTTTTTATGGTGTTATTGATGTTTATTGTAGTGTTATTTAGATTGTACTGTGGCGGTTGTTGCGTTATTGTGATTTTTCTGTGGAGTTTTTGAGGTTATTTGGTGTTATTATAGTTATTTGGTGCCATAGAGATTTTTATGTGGAGTTATTAAGGTGTTATTGAGATTTATTTTGGTGTTATTTTTAGTGGTATTGTGGCGGTTGTAGTGTTATTGCAAGTGTTTTGTGGAGTTATTAAGGTTATTTGGTGTTGTTGCGGTTATTTAGTATTAATGCGATTTTTTTGTGAAGTTATTGAGGTGTTATTGAGGCCTATTGTGATGTTATTTGGGTGATATTACGGTAGTTGTGGTGTTCTTGTAGTTTTTGTACTGTTATTGGAATGGTATTGTTTGTGCACTGGTGTTATTGTGATTTTTTCGTGGAGTTATTGAAGTTTATTATGATGTTATTTGAGTGGTATTGTGGCGGCTGTAGTGTTATTGCGGTTTTTTGTGGTGTTATTTGAGTGAGATTGCAGTTTGTTTGCGGACAAGTGTTATTGCAAGTTTTTGTGGTGCCATTGAGATACTATTAAGGATTATTGTGGTGTTATTTGAGTTGTATCGTGGCGGCTATGGTGATATTTTTAAATGGTGTTATTTCAATGTTATTTTGTGTTATTGGAGTATTATTTTGGTGTTATTGAGGTGTTGTGTTGGTTTTATTTGAGTGGAATTGTGGCAGCTTTGTTGTGCTATTCCCGACTAGCACTATTGTGGTGTTACTGACGTTTACTTGGTGTCATTGATGTGTTTTTAGTATTTTTTTTGTGGAGTTATTGAGGTTATTTGGTGTTATTATGGTTATTTGAGATTATTATTATTTTTTTATAGAATTATTGAGGTTTATTGTGATGTTATTTGAGTAATATTGCGGTGGTTATGGTGTTATTACGGTTTTTTTGTGGTGTTATTGAAGTTATTTAGTGTTATTGCACTTTTTTGTGAGGTTATTGAGATTTACTGTGGTGCTATTTAAGTGATAATACAACGGTTGTGGTGTTCTTACAAATTTTTTATGGAGTTACTGAGGTTATTTGGTATTATTGCAGTTTTTTGTTAGAGTTATTAAGCTTTATTATGGTGTTATTTAAGTACTATTGCGGTGGCTATGGAGTTATTGCAATTTTTTTTTTTGTGAAGTTACTGAAGTTATTTGGTGTTATTGTGGTTATTTGGTGTTTTTGCAGTTTTTATGTGGAGTTGTTGAGATTTTATTGAGGTTTATTGTAGTGTTTTATAACAATAAAACCCTACTTGATGGCATGATAAGAAAATGAATATTTGAATTTGGCGTGAAAGGTTTTGTTTTCGAAGAAATTGGTTGGGTCGGGTGCTTCATGCATTAAAATATGGAGTTTTTTTATTTTTTATTCATTGGGACCTCAACTTCCATGTGACAAAATTAAAAAGGAGTTGGATGTATAGCTGCGTCCGGTCTCCAGATGTAATATTTTTTTCCAAGAAAGGGAGGCTTAGAATCTTCTTGTTGTTCATCCATCTTCAAAAGGTAATGTAGAATTCTTTGATAAGGTTGAGCCATATGTTTTACTGAGTATGATCAGATTGATTACCCCAGTTTATGGGGCAAAGGAGCATTTGCTTATAGTAAAAGAGAGCCTTTAGGCAGCCCTAGGAGAAAATTGTTGATATTGAGTATAGAGAAATTTTCATTGAATTGAAGTTTAGAGAAGAGAGTATTGAATTGGAGAAAAACTAAAGCACCTCCAATCGGACTCATTGAAGGTTAGAGGAGATAGGGGCAAGACTTTCTCTTTTTTAGTAGCACATTGAATCAAATTAATCATATTAGTTCTGATATGGTGGTCGATTATTTTTGC
>JXCR01147717.1:193546-207085 GCA_002079205.1 Phalaenopsis hybrid cultivar
TTTTGGATTACTTTTAATATTGCTGCTTCTTGTTAAAAATTCAATTTTATTATACATTTGCTGAAATTTGAANAGACATAGGCTAAGAAAAAACTTTTTTTTTTCCTAGTTGTCAACAATAGTGTGAGTTTTATAGGAAAACTTTGAAAAATCTTTTGGTCTGTGTTACGTGAGTATGATCTTTTCATATCAGTAAGGTCACAAAAATTTGTTTGCTTTCCTCTTTCTATTTTAAATCTCTAGATTTCTTTCATTCAAACTAGTCTTTTTGGATTACTTTTAATATTGCTGCTTCTTGTTAAAAATTCAATTTTATTATACATTTGCTGAAATTTGAANCGACATAGGCTAAGAAAAAACTTTTTTTTTCCTAGTTGTCAACAATAGTGTGAGTTTTATAGGAAAACTTTGAGAAATCTTTTGGTCGGTGTTACGTGAGTATGATCTTTTCATATCTGTAAGGTCACAAAAATTTGTTTGCTTTCCTCTTTCTATTTTAAATCTCTAGATTTCTTTCATTCAAACTAGTCTTTTGGATTACTTTTAATATTGCTGCTTCTTGTTAAAAATTCAATTTTATTATACATTTGCTGAAATTTGAAACCAGATTATTCAAAATTTAATTAAAAAAATTCTTAATCCAAAAACTATCAGGATCTACAGTCAACCAAATAAATTTTTTTTGTGGCAGATCAAGTGTAGTAGAATTACGTTCAGGGCGTTTTTCATGTTACTAAATTTGCTTTATTGAGAAGCTCATTTAACTACATGCTTACAAAAATAGAAATTGAATGATCCTACAATTAATTCAAGAAATCCTCAACCCAATATCTGTTGAGAGAGATACAAATTTTAAAACTATTATAAGAAATCTAAAGTTGATTCATCCATCGCAACTGTTTAATTACTTCACTGTTTCCCACCTACCACGTATGAAATTAAGCGACATGATAAATAACAAAAAGCCAGCCGTCTACTCAAACAACCCACGAGAAAAATGTTGCCTCAAGGTTCGTCCACGGCACGTGGGAGCTTGCCATTTTCTTCACGCGCACGCCAGTCGTTATCTGCTCGTTGCGCTCTTCAATCTTTTCCGCAAAATGCACTTTGTTCCTTTCAGTGGCTCCAAAGTGTCTATTAATGCAATATCTTCGTTTATTTTACTATTGTTGAAAAAAGACCAAAAGACAGCTTCGGAATGTGTCATTTAAAACCTTTGTTTTGGTGAAAAATTTTGTATCTATAATGAAAATTTTGTTTAATGATAAATCAAGTTTAATTCAATTCAAATATTCTAAGTTGAGGGATATATCATTATAGTTTAAAATTCAAGAAAGAAGTGATATTTAGACATGAGATTTACCTTATAAAATATTGATTTTNGCAGCTTCGGAATGTGTCGGTCATTTAAAACCTTTGTTTTGGTGAAAAATTTTGTATCTATAATGAAAATTTTGTTTAATGATAAATCAAGTTTAATTCAATTCAAATATTCTAAGTTGAGGGATATATCATTATAGTTTAAAATTCAAGAAAGAAGTGATATTTAGACATGAGATTTACCTTATAAAATATTGATTTTGATTTAATTTTTAGAGGCCCATCATTACATGCCGATCATTATCACATGCGTCGGCGACAAATGAAAAATTTATGAATCTTGAAGTGGTCTCATTTGCTAAAAAAATTATAGATAGTATCTTGTTAGGAATAATAGACATATACATAGGAGCTTGATGTTGAATGGCTCAAGAAAATCTTATTTGCTAAAAAAATAAAAATAAAAAAGTAACTAATAATAAAAACTAAAAAAAAATGAAGATCATAAAATCTAAGCAGCCGTTGAATCCGTTTGGCGATTAGAATTCCACATCATTCGTGGGTTCACATAATTTGGAAGCGACCTATGTATGTGGAGTGGAAAAAAGAGAAGGGATGTGTTTTCTATGCTTGGATTCTCCATTTTTTCAAATTATCCTCTCCATTTAATGGAGCACTCCTAGAGAGAGAGAGAGATCCCCATACATAAAAGAAAAAAAAAATTACATTATGAGTCGTATGCATAAAGTCTGTTCACGATGTCTTGATAAAAAGATTGTAACGTGTGTGACAAACAGTTAATAAATTGTGATGTGGCATTTATCTACCTTTAGATGTTTATCCTTACGTCCGCTATTTATAAATTTTGAGTGCCTCTGGCTAGCGAACTCAGTAGAAAGGTTAGAAGAGCATTTTGACTCATGGGAATGTGATTGTTGGTACTTCGGTGATTACTAGAGAGACCGGATAGTCAAACTAATCCGTCAGTTAATCTCTAGGCTAATTTGCAAGTCAATTTGACAAATTAGTCCGACAAGTATATTCAAAAGACCACTTTGTCATTCCAGCTCGACATATGGGGCTGACTCAATTATCTGGTCCACAAGGTACGTTAATGTATGCTTTGGCCCATGGAAGTGGCATATGAGCATACATTTAGCTCACACATTTCCTTGTTTTTCCGGCATGTAGCTACAAAAAGAATAAGAGAATATAACTCATTAAGATGTGTGCTTAATTTTTGCAAGTTTTCCATCTTCTCCAAAGGCCTGTTCACGAGGTAATTTCAACATACTCGCAGTGATAAAACTTGGGCTTCAGCTCGATTATGCTCATAAGTTGATCCAAAGTTGAGCATGGTGCATTGCTACCATTACCGAATTCCGACTTTCCCTCCCCAGGGGGCCGTAATTCTCGTGCAAGTGTACGACTGTCTTCTCGTAATGGTCTTATGAACTGACAGGTTCTGTTTTTTTTAGCCTCCCCACCAAATTCAACAATATGAGGCATGGAAAAACGTGAATAATGAAAAGCCTAAATGAATGAGATTTTAGAACTTTCTTGTACGAGTAAAGTTACAGGAATTATACGTCCGTTACGATTTTCATCCTATCAAGGAATAACTGTCATGTGATTTGAAAATAGATTCTAATACGAGCATCATATTTTGGTGCAAATGCCATTACTGTGTAAATTAATAAAAAAAAAAGAAGAAAATTATGAGTCCTTAAGGTCATTAATATATGTAGTCATAAAATCTTTTCAAGTGTTAACTCCTTGTTTTGTTGATAAGAGCGTCACACAGAGATCGTAGACTTGTTATAAAAAATTTTCATCCTCTTTACTATCTCAACATCACTCCAATATCTGATTTCTCATGATGGACAAGCTTACCGTCAAGAAGCTAAGAGCTCCTCGGGTGAAGATATTGGTGGCCAGCCTCCATAAAGGAAGAAAGGTTAATTGGTCTGTTAAGGAGGATCAAAGAAATATTGGTAGACCATCCGGTTAGTGAAAAGTTGCTAAGGGGTTCCCCTCGAACTCCATGTAGAAGATGTTTGTGTTCCAGATCCCGTTCTAGGTGAGGCGAAGGAGACTACTCCGGACGATGTGACAGCAGCGTTTTCTTCCGAGGCTTGTCTAACTGAGGTGTTCATGCTAATCCGAATGATCCGGCGGAAGATCAACATTTTAAGTTGTTCAGTGGGCTTAAAAAATTTAGTCGTATTGTACTTCTTGAACTCAACTCGGGCAGTGAGGGTATTGTTTTATAATGTTGAAGATGAATCTAGTTTCAAAGATTAATAAATTTGATGTCACAATTTTTATGTTCTGTCAAAGTAAAGACATATTGATTGACCATGAAACTAATCAAGTGGTCGGTCTTCTGGATCCTATAAAAATTTGGGATGAATGTCTTGAAGAATGTGNTCTGGATCCTATAAAAATTTGGGATGAATGTCTTGAAGAATGTGTACAAGAAAGTGAAAAAAATATTTTGTCTCCATGGAAGCAAAATTGCATCCAGACTTCAATAAAAACTTGTCGCGTGTCGCCACATGTCAGTCGTGGTCCCACTAAATAAAAATAAAAAATAAACACATTATTTCATTGTGTGACCCGGCCCGAACGAGCCCATTGCTTCGAAATTCTATTGCAGTTTTTTTTTTGTGGAGTTATTGAGATTTATTATGGTGTTATTTGAGATTATTCTGATTTTTTATGGTGTTATTGTGGTGTTATTGATGTTTATTGTAGTGTTATTTAGATTGTACTGTGGCGGTTGTTGCGTTATTGTGATTTTTCTGTGGAGTTTTTGAGGTTATTTGGTGTTATTATAGTTATTTGGTGCCATAGAGATTTTTATGTGGAGTTATTAAGGTGTTATTGAGATTTATTTTGGTGTTATTTTTAGTGGTATTGTGGCGGTTGTAGTGTTATTGCAAGTGTTTTGTGGAGTTATTAAGGTTATTTGGTGTTGTTGCGGTTATTTAGTGAAGTTATTGAGGTGTTGTTGAGGCCTACTGTGATGTTATTTGAGTGATATTACGGTAGTTGTGGTGTTCTTGTAGTTTTTTGTAGTGTTATTTGAATGTTATTGTGAATTTTTTGTGCACTGGTGTTATTGTGATTTTTTTGTGAAGTTATTGAAGTGTTATTGAAGTGTTATTGAAGTTTATTATGATGTTATTTGAGTGGTATTGTGGCGGCTGTATTGTTATTGCAGTTTTTTGTGGTGTTATTTGAGTGAGATTGCATTTTGTTTGCGGACAAGTGTTATTGCGATTTTTTGTGGTGCCATTGAGATACTATTAAGGATTATTGTGGTGTTATTTGAGTTGTATCGTGGCGGCTATGGTGATATTTTTAAATGGTGTTATTTCAATGTTATTTTTTTGTTATTGGAGTATTATTTTGGTGTTATTGAGGTGTTGTGTTGGTTTTATTTGAGTGGAATTGTGGCAGCTTTGTTGTGCTACTCCCGACTAGCACTATTGTGGTGTTACTGACGTTTACTTGGTGTCATTGATGTGTTTTTAGTACTTTTTTGTGGAGTTATTGAGGTTAATTGGTGTTATTATGGTTATTTAAGATTATTATTGTTTTTTATAGAGTTATTGAGGTTTACTGTGATGTTATTTGAGTAATATTGCGGTGGTTATGGTGTTATTACAGTTTTTTTGTGGTGTTATTGAAGTTATTTAGTGTTATTGCACTTTTTTTATGAGGTTATTGAGATTTACTGTGGTGCTATTTAAGTGATAATACAACGGTTGTGGTGTTCTTACAAATTTTTTATGGAGTTACTCAGGTTATTTGATATTATTGCAGTTTTTTGTTAGACTTATTGAGCTTTATTATGGTGTTATTTAAGTACTATTGCGGTGGCTATGGAGTTCTTGCAATTTTTTTCTTTGTGAAGTTACTGAGGTTATTTGGTGTTATTGTGGTTATTTGGTGTTTTTGCAGTTTTTATGTGGAGTTATTGAGATTTTATTGAGGTTTATTGTAGTGTTTTATAACAATAAAACCTTACTTGATGGCATGATAAGAAAATGAATATTTGAATTCGGCGCGAAAGGTTTTGTTTTCGAAGAAATTGGCTGGGTCGGGCGCTTCATGCATTAAAATATGGAGTTTTTTATTTTTTATTCATTGGGACCTCAACTTCCACGTGGCAGAATTAAAAGGGAGTTGGATGTATAGCTGCGTCCGGTCTCCAGATGTAATATTTTTTCCAAGAAAGGAAGGCTTAGATTCTTTTTGTTGTTCATCCATCTTCAGAAGGTAATGTAGAATTCTTTGATAAGGTTGAGCCATATGTTTTACTGAGTATGATCAGATTGATTACCACAATTTATGGGGCAAAGGAGCATTTGCTTATAATAAAAGAGAACCTTTAGGCAGCCCCAGGAGAAAATTACTGATATTGAGTATGGAGAAATTTTCATTGAATTGAAGTTTAGAGAAGAGAGTATTGAATTTGAGAAAAATTAAAGCACCTCCAATCAGACTCATTGAAGGTTAGAGGAGATGGGGGCAAGACTTTCTCTTTTTTAGTAGCACATTGAATCAAATTAATCATATTAGTTCTGATATGGTGGTCGATTATTTTTGCATAAACTTCTTAAATCAAGAAAGATCAATCTAGATGATATAAAGGAGTAGATCCTTCATCTCTTTTATTTGTTTTATTGTATTTATGATCCAGATTTTTTTATATGTAAGGATTTATGAAGTTGACACCACTACAACGCCAAAAACTTGATCCTTGTATGAAAAATAAGTTGTGTAAAATACATATGTAATTATAGGCAATTAATAATGGGATTCTACGCAAGTATACATATTATTATCAAGTAATAAAAGACTTTCTATTTAAGCCCCAAATATTGATCACACAGGGAAAGTGTAAATTGACAATTAAAAGTTTTAATAGGAAATCTACAGAAAATCAAACGAAATCACTATCACTAATTTCAAATGTTGAGATGTTATCAAAACTAAAGTAATTAACTATTAGAAAAACATAAATGCTAATTTTAAAAAGTAAATACTAATGTACTAACTATGTTTATGTAATGAAGATTTCTTATGTGAAAAAGCATCCTTCTCACTACAATGAGGTTTTGGTGAAATGAGATGAGATAAATGTTTATAATATGTGTTGTGTCAAATAGGAGCAATTATAATTTTCTACGCTGATACAATGCATAAAAAATCATTGGCTAATCCTAGGTTTAGTCCCTAAATCTGTGGCTAGGCTAGGAGGATATCGACTCCGACTCCAGAGCTCCCACTCCCCTTCACCTGAAAGCTAACTCTCGCTTTAGTTTTTAAACACTAAAACCAAATTGGGGATTTTAGTCTGTCACCCTAAATATTCTCCAATTCTACACCGAACAAAGACTATTTCCCTATTTATTTGCACTTAATTCCATGAATGAATTTCTCCTCCACAAAATTAAATGTGATCCTCACTCTGTTGTAGAACTCATACTCCATTTCCCGGATCATATGTTTCACAACATATAAACAAATTTCTCCTTCATGAAATCAAATGTGACCCTCACTCTGTTGTAGAACTCATACTCCATTTCCCGGATCATATGTTTCACAATATATTTTAATTGTTATAGAACTCATACTCCATTTCCCGGATCATATGTTTCACAACATATTTTAACAATTCAATTGGCCAGATTTAAAAACTAAATTAAGTTCGGAGTTGAAAAATCATCACAATTTATTTTATATTTTAATTATGCCACATTGAAAAGTAAATTAAATTCGGAGTTGAAAAATCATCACAATTTATTTTATATTTTAATATTGGCACATAGTAAATTAAGAGTGGAGTTGAAAAACCATCACAATTTATTTTAAATTTTAACATTGGCTGTAAATTAGGTTCGGAGTTGCAAAATCATCACAATTTACTTTATAATTTAATATTGGCACATCATATTATCTCTTCATTTCACCATATCTCAAAGTAGGGAGAAAGATAGAGGGAATTACTCAGATTTCATGAGAAAGACACAACAAAACACAAATTTCATATATAAAAGAAAGTTCATAAAACTGCTTAGACTTCATGAGAAAGATACAACAAAACACAAATTTCATATATAAAAGAAAGTTCATACTAACATTAGAAAGATACAACAAAACACAAATTTTATATATAAAAGAAAGTTCATACAACAATAATAAACTAGCACTTATTTGAATCTCTTTCTCAAAGCAAATCCCTTATAGTCTTTCCTTAGAAATGCAGGAAGAAGATATCTCTCACTTTTCTCCTTCTCCAACACCAAATCCCTTTTAGCCTTTCCTTAGAAATGCAGGAAGAAAATATCTCTCACTTTTCTCCTTCTCCAATACTCTTACAGAAAGTTTTACACTCAATCCCACCACGCAAAATCTAAACTATAAAAGAAAAATCATTAATGGACTCCAATATGGTAGTGGAATGAAGATAGATTATGAAGAAAGGTGAAAATGGAGCATTGTGGAATGTTTTGAAGTGAAAAGGAGACCCTTTCCTGATGAATTTTGGCCCCAAATAAAGCCCGAGGTAGGTTTTCCAAGAGGTGCCTCCAAGAAATCTTCAAAAATTGTCCAAATTCATCAAACCTTCTAAAAAGGAGGGCTGAAACGCCTTTGGCGCCGTCGGTGCTAATTTGGTGTCGTCGGCGCTGAGTAAAAATTTCAGCGGTTCTGTTGTTCTGCGTGGTCAGCGCTGCCCTTGGCGCGGTTGGCGCTGAGCACTTCTTCAAAAACGTCATTTCGCCTCCAAATTCCATCATTTTTTGCTTCCTTTTTGCTTTAAGTCCTAAAAATCAATAACTTGCAAGAAAACATCAAAATGTCTTCCATTAAGGTGCAATATCACTAAAAATAAATATAAAATATGGGTCTAAACATGCATATATTTTTGTTTTATCAAAATCCTCCAAACTTACATGTTACTTGTCCTCAAGTAACTCCTCAACTACATAAAAATATGACTTATGGTAAAGAATTTAACTTCTAGACTTCCATATTTAAGTTCTCTAAACATAATAGTATAACTTAAGGAAAATTCAAAACAGCTCCAGTTAATACTAAAGGTACTAAACTATTCAGTAATTAAGTCTAAGACTTCTAATCCTCTATTTCTTTCAAGAAAAATTGCAATTTGTCATATTAAAGTCACTTAAAAAATTCATATGAAAAAGAACTTCATAAAAATCTATTAATCATTAAGCTAATACTCAAATAAAAAGTTTAGAAAATGTGTCCAATTTTTTTTCCTTAAGTTGTTCAAGTGAAACCAATTTTTAATTAGGCATCTCCTCAAGCTTCTCTCCAGAGCTTTTTTCTTTTTTCTTTACCTTTTCACGATCATTTTTAATCCTCTTTTTCTTTTCTTTCTTCTTCTTTTTTTTTCTTATGTATGTGAGGATTCTATATCTGGATAATCTTTAATGATTTTGAACTTCACTATCCTCTTCTTAAAGTTAAAAACTTTTTACATTTCTTCACCTAACAAATTTATATTAACTTAAAAATTACATATTTAAATCTTTTCTTTTTACATGAACCTTTAAGATTTTTAATATTTCAAAAGTACAATTTTCTTTACTTTTAAAGTTAAAAACTTTTTACATTTTTTTCTCTATCCTCTTTTTAAAGTTAAACTTTTTACATTTTTTTCACTTAACAAATTTATATTAACTTAAAGATTTCATAAAGTTTAAAAACTTTTACATTTCTTCACTTAACAAATTTATATTAACTTAAAGATTTCATAAAGTTTAATTCTTTAAAAACTTATTACATTTCTTCACTTAACAAATTTATATTAACTTAAAGATTTCATAAACTTTAATTCTTTTTCTTTTTACATGAATCTTTTAAGATTTTTAATACTTCAAAAATACAAAATTCCTTTACTAAAAATAGAAAAACATAGCTCTAAGATTTCGAATACTTTAAAAATATAAATCCTTAAAATAAAAAAAACAGAGTCTTATTCTCTTTTACCAAATATCTTAGTCTCTAGAATTAACCTTTATTATTGAAATTTTTTTTACTTAAATTTACTATATATTTAGAAACATAAGTATAGTTATCCAAAGTTAACCCCTAATACCAAAGCTCGTGTTAAATTTAAAATTATTGAAAATATAGTTAAGTGAGGACAAATAAAATTAAGTTCTCCCTTTTCTTTTTTTAAAATAATTATTCCCCCCCCCCAAACTTAAATTTGTTTTAAAGATTTACATGAAGAACTTTAAAAATAAAAGGGTGAAAGAAAGCATTAAACACATTAAGAAAACTCATACCTGTTGAATATTCTAATTTTTACAAATAAATTCTGATATTCAATAACTCCCTCTTACTGGGGTCAGTTGAAGTAGGCGCACCAAAAGTAGGGGTCCTAGAAGTAGAAGGAATATCCCTGACCTTACTTCTAGATCTCCAATTAACATGGGACTCATAATTCGTAATGTTTGCAGGCCCAATTGGTCTCTGAGGCTCAATGCTCTCCTCATCAGGTTTGAAATTAACTCCTGCATGCTCACAAAGTGTATAAATGAGAGCAGGGTGTGCCAATCCACCAGTGGTCTCTCCCCAGAGCAATAGATCATGTGTTCATATAAATGAAAGAGCCTACATTTCTATCCATCACTTGTTGAATATAGTAGTTCAAGAAGGCTCTATCCTTGGTCACTTCATTATGATGGTTTGTTGGAATCATCCTCCAAGAAATAAAATAATATCAGGCCTTAGATACTACATTTAACATAGAAAGGGAAAAGTTGACTTTAACTCCATTCTTACTTTCCAAGCCTAACCTCATCTAAGGCCTCATTTGTAGCAGATAATGAATGACACTGACATCTATAAATAACTTCTAACTGATAAAACTCATTTATTTTTATTGGAGTAAACTCCACCTGTTTTCCTTGAACAAAAACAAAAGCATTAGAAGCCTCCAAAAAGTTGGCATAAAATTCCATAACTATCCTAGCTATCGCTTCAGAAGTAAAATAGCAGTAGTTTTCCCACTGCAGAGCGATAATCAATCGTTCAACTTCTCCTCCCGGATTTTTGAAACCTCTATCCGGAATCACTTTATTATTTTCTCGAAGATTATGAAATCGAGCACTAGCTTTAAGGCTAACAAACTTTTGCTCATCATATTCTATTTTTCTCTTGCTCGATCTAGATGCCATAGAAAATCTAGAAAAATTTGATAAAAATTTGAATAAATTCCAAAATTTTGAACATCAAAATGTAAAGCACTTTAAACTTAATCCACTAAGTAAAAGTTTTTCACCAAAGTATTTTCTAAAAATCTCTAAAAAAAAACCGAAAGCTTTCGAATCTAGGCAATGTGAGAAAAACCTTTGGTGAAAATAAAAAATTTTTACTTTAAAGTGTAGCTCTTACCTAGAGAAAATGAAATTCGAAGTTCCTTTGCCTCTAAATCGCCTCAAATCCGCCCAAAATCAAACCCTAGGTGTGAAAACCGAAGGTTGAAGGTGACTTTAGGGGGTAAAAATGGAGGTTTTATGGTGAAAATTACAAATTAAAGGGGTTATTACTGCTCTCGGGTCAAAGGCGCCATTGGCATCCATGCCAGCGCCGTCGACGCTGAAGGTCCGAAATTCACTATTTTGATTTTTTTCAAATTTTCAATTTCCTTTTAATTTACTCCAAAGTTTTTTTTAGTATTTTTAAACACAAATTTTTATCTAACAATAATTCATAAATAAGAATTCACAAACAATCATTTTCACAAACAACAACAACAAACTAACTTTTATATATGAAAATATACTTTTTACAAATACATTTCACAAATCACACATTCACACCTATTAAGCAAAGTAATTATAAATCAGTGTCCAAATCAAGCCACAATACTAAACGCTGACACAAAACTATACACATAATCAAAGTTCAAAATTCTAAAGCAAAAACAAACCAAACCAAATCAAATCAAATCTACAACATCAAACACATAAATATTTTTAAGCAAGTAGAGAATCCAAAGTTTTCAATCATTCTAATTCATCTTCAGTGCTTTCACCTCCTCTAATATCTCTCATGGATTGGTAATGAACATATAGGTTGTAGAAGGATCGGTACGGGAATTGATCTGTCAAATTTTCTTCGATCCACCCATTTTCTTTAAACATCCAAACTAATTATGCTTCAAAAGTTCTAGTATGATCAAAATTTTCTTTCATTCTCCAATCAAGGTGATAAAAAAAGGTACTTAAGATCTCCCACTGCATTCTTAATACTCTGAAGTTCCCTTTCAATTTTCTTCAATTTCTTCTCCAAAGCAAGCGAACTTCCTACTGTTGGTGGTATTAATGGAGTTTAAGCATGTGAAGAATGATCAATAATAGCATTTAGTGCTTCATTTTCATTACCAACAAACTAATCATCAATAGGGATCATGGGCTCCCATGGTAGTAAAACTTTTTCCCAACTTTCATATGACACTTGGGATCTCCTACAAATCAAAAAAATTGTAGAAGGATACCCAAGTACATAAATTGGCCCATTCATAATGATACTCATAACAGATTTAAATATGATTGATCATATATCAATAGGTTTTTCCATTTGAATACAGTAGTTTAAAATAACACTTTCCTTGGTGACTCTACTAATTTAATTCCAAAATTTTCTCCAATACCAATATTTGACTTAATTTATAATAAATGGAGTTATGTAAGATTATTATCTACTAATATATAAGACACTTATCAAACAAAATAGTAATACATAGACATATATATGGGTTGCCTTCTATAAAGCGCTTGGTTTAACGTCATCATCCCAACACAATTTGTTTAGTTGGGTTAACTTAACGTTAAAACTTCTTTAAATTGAGGTATGTGCTCTTCATAATAATGTTTTAGATGATGCCCATTAACTTTAAGTACCTTTCCAAGGTTAGTATCTATAATAACAACAGTTCCATAATGATAGACTTTAATCACTTTAAATGGTCCTAACCATCTGAATTTTAGTTTTTCTGGAAACAATCTCAATCTTGTAGTATATAATAGAACTTCTTGTCCAGGTTCAAATTTTTTTCTGAATAACCTTTCGATCATGCCATATTTTCATTTTTTTAATAGATTTTTACATTATCATTTGCTTCATTTCTTATTTCCTCATGTTCATTGAGTTGCAATAATCTTTTCCCACTAGCTTCTTTTAAATTAAAATTAAATTCCTTAATAGCCCAAAATGTTTTATGCTCTAATTATACTGGTAAGTGGCATTTTTTTTCCAAATATCAGTCTGTATATAGGAGACTTATAAACAGTTTTATATGCTCATAATGCAGTATCTAGTCTAGCAGACCAATCAAGTTTATAAGGATTTACAGTTTTTTCTAAAATATGTTTAATTTCACGATTTGATATCTCTGCTAGACCGCTAGTATGAGGATGATAAGAAATAGAGAATCTATGCTAAATATCATATTTCTTAATTAATTTTTTGATTCTATTATTCCTAAAATGAGATCCTCCATCAGTAATAATTACTCTCGGCATTCCATATCTTGTAAAAATATTTTTANGTTCTAGAAATATTTTCTACTCGTTCACATCTATCGCACATTTTAATATATTCATTAACATCCTTAAAATTAGTAGGCCAATAAAATCCAGCTTGCAAAATCTTATATGCAGTTCTATTTTTTCCAAAATGTCCTCCAAAATGTAGAATCATGACATCTTCCAATTATCTGTTGAGTTTCTTCATAAGGCACATGACCGATTTTTTTCTTTTTGTAAATCGACAATTACAAGAATTTGATGACGCTACTAGAAGATTTAAATTCCGGCAACGGTGTCAAAATCTTGACTGCGACTTTATACATATGTGTTTGATTTAATAAAGATGTATAGATATAATATTCAATAATGTTAAAGTCAAATTTGTCAACGCAAGTATACGTATCACTCAAGTAATATAGGGCTCTAATGGAGTCATAGTTATCGATTCCATAGGGAGAAATAGAATACTACGGACTAAGGCTTAATAAAAAGTTATACTTCAACTACAACGACGACGTTCAATTTGTTTATCTGTCACTAATAGGCAATTGAAATAAGTAGATAATTTGGATAACTAATAAATAACTAATAATAGAAAGTAGGGTTTAATTGTGATATTCAATATATAAGAAAGCAT
>JXCR01147718.1:3969-21931 GCA_002079205.1 Phalaenopsis hybrid cultivar
TCTACATGAGTATCCCAAAAGGTCAAGGGATCTAGACTAGAAATTTGAGTTTAGGGTTGTGAGTGATTATGAGTGTAGATGAGTGTAGTGAATGCCTTAGCTCCATAACAACACCCAGGGTCACCCTAAGGTTCAGCAATCCTAAGGGTGACTCATCTTGAGTTTCCCCACAATGACCCCACCTCTAAGTATTTAGAGGTTAGAACCAAAATGTGGAACTCCAAGTTGAGTAAAAAAGAGGGTAGAATTTCTAATGGTGAGGGTTTCAAGTCTAGTTTTCTAAGAATAGACAACAAGAAAAGTCCTATGGCTAGACCCTAGGCTACTAAAGAAGAGAAACTAAACCTCAACCAAAATTGAGGTCAACATCACGTTTCGAGGTCGATACCTAAATTTCAACCCTCTCTTCTCGAATTGATACCTAAATTTTAATTCTTACATCTTCGAATCAGTACCTAAATTCTGATTCTCATTTTTCGAGGTCAGTACCTAAATCCCGACTATCTCATCTTCGAATTGATACCTACATTTCAATTCTCACATCTTTGAATTGATACCTAAATTTCAATTCTCACATCTCTGAATTGATACCTACATTTCAATTCTCACATCTCCAAATTGATACCTACATTTCAATTCTCACATCTCTGAATTTATATTTACATTTCAATTCTCACATCTTCGAATTGATACCTACATTTCAATTCTCACATCTTCGAATTGTACCTAAATCCTGATTCTCATATCTTTGAATTGATACTTACATTTCAATTCTCACATCTTTGAATTGATACTTACGATTCTCACATCTTTCAATTGATACTTACATTTCAATTCTCACATCTTTGAATTGATACCTACACTACATTTCAATTCTCACCATCTTCGAATTGATACCTACATTTCAATTCTCACATCTTCGAATTGATACCTACATTTCAATTTTATTGATACCTAAATTTCAATTCTCACATCTTTGAATTGATACCTACATTTCAATTCTCACATATTTGAATTAATACTTACATTTCAATTCTCACATCTTCGAATTGATACTTACATTTCAGTTCTCACATCTCTGAATTGATACCTACATTTCAATTCTCACATCTTTGAATCAGTACCTAAATTTTGATTCTCACATTTCGAGGTTGATACCTAAATTTTGACTCTCTTCTCAATATTGATACCTAAATTTCAATTCTCACATCTTCGAATCATAACCTAAATTCAGACTCTCACATTTCAAGGTTGATACCTAAAATGTCGACTCTCCTTAAGATTTATACCTAAATTTCAATTCTCACATCTTCGAATCAATACCTAAATTCTGATTCTCATCTTCTAAGCTCGGTTTCTAAATTCTGACTCTTCTTGTCTTTTGGGAATTGATACTTAAATTTCAATTTCCACCTCGGATTAGCACTTACATATTGATTCCCATCCTTTATAAATACCTAAAATTCCATACCTCAAAATTCACTCTCTGAACCCCCGTGAGAGTCCCTCCTTAATTTCAATCATACGATCATCCGCTAGTATCCCCAGCGGAAATAAAACAAATCACACACACAACTCTACACATACTTCCAGGTCTGTTGATTTAGGAGTTTGTATTGGTTTTTATTTTTTTTTTATCTCGTTGGTCAGTGCCAATAAGCGCGGTGTACTCGCCCAGCACACCACACCTATAGGGGGTCCATTTGTTGATCTCGCTTTTGGTTGACGTTTAGTTTTCCCTCTTTAGTAGCCTAAGGTCTAGCCACAGGACTTTCCTACTGACTATTCTTAGAAAACTAGACATGAAACCCTCACCACTAGAAATCTTACACTCTTCTCTACTCAACTTGAAGTTCCAAATATTGGTCATAACCTCTAGCATTTAGTAGGTGGGGTCACTATAAGGGAAACTCAAGATGGGTCACCCTTAGGATTGTTGGACTTTAGGGTTGACCCAGGGTGTTGGTCTGGAGCTGAGGCACTCATTACACTCATCTACACTCACAATCACTCACAACCCTAAACTCAAATTTCTAGCCTAGGTCCCTAACTCTCATCTACACCCACATTCACTCACAACCCTGAACTCAAACTTCTAGTCTAGATCCCTTGACCATTCTCTACACTCACAATCACTCACAACCCTGAACTCAAATTTCTAGCCTAGATCCCTTGATCTTTACTCACTACACTTATCTTCACTCACAATCACTCACAACCCTGAACTCAAATTTCTAGCCTAGATCCCTTGATCTTTTGGGTACTCATATAAGATGTCCCCTAAACCTATCAGCCCTAGGGCTATGGGATGACTAATACCAGTACATAGAGGACACAAAATGGGATTTCCTTTGGTACATGGCTCATTTGGGGTGATTAGTTACCCAATCCTATCAAAAATACCCATCTTGGTCTTTTACCCCTAAACACCCTCAAATTACCAAGATACCCCTCCATAGCCCAAAATTCCAAAAAATCCAAAAATTCCCAGAAAAACTTAATAAATCCTAAATATTTCTAATTTTATTTTTCTCAACTACCACATGACCGAATTTGGCCAATTTAACTATTTTTAACCGAAACCCCTAAATTTGCCTTTAAGGGCCCAAATTTTCCCAAATTCAACTCAAATGTCCACCAATTTGATCTCAATCGACCCCAATTCCAATACTAAACTCAAAGTAACTTTTGATATGGCTAAACTAAACCAAATCCAAGCTTAATTGGTCCATGATTTGAGCCCAATCTTGATTTAGATCAAAACCCCAATTTTGACCATATGACCTAATCTCACCAAATTGAACCCATATCCTAGTCAATTAGCTAATTAAAGTTGCAAAATCTTTAAAAATTCTTATACATCAAAATTAACCATCAATTAGCCTTTTTGAAGCCTCAAATCCATTTGATTTTTGCTTAAATCCAAAATTTCCAAATTTAGCCCCAAATTGGCTAAGTCCCCAAATTTCACCCAATTGATATCCTTAACCTCTAAATTGGCACCCAATTCATGTTGAAAACTCTTCATAGGGTCCCTATTGACCATTTACAATAATAAATTTTGACTTATCGCAAGGCTAACTCAAGCTAGACTCAAGCCTAGCCCAACATGACAAAATTGACTAAAATTCAAAATTCCCTCAAATTGACCCTTCAATTGAGCTCAAAACCACTTCCATCCTTCACCAAAGTTGTTCCTTATGATCATCTACACCAAATGCAATATTTATTTTGGCCAATTAACATGGCCAACCTAGCCTGAACCTAAGCTTTGATCACTTGAACCCACATTGGACCCATGCACTAAATGTGACCTAACCACCATAAAGTCACCAAACTAACTTCACCACATCCATTAATTGGACCTAGTGACCAGTCCAAATACTGTGAAACCACCTAAATCAAGCAATGGACCAAAGGTCCCCAAAATTAAGGGATATTATTTCCAAAAATGCATGTGCTTAAGATATCCTTACCAAAATTAGGTATTACTGCACCAAATTGATGTGACATATTCCCCTGAGTTCCCTGATCTCCTAGCCACCTCCCTTTGGCCGGCCGTCCAGCCTAGTGGCTAGAAAAGCTCAAAAGTGAGAGCCACCCCCATGGCACCTCACCCAAATCAAACCTAGAGGCCATCTCAGCCAAATTAATTGATGGAGCTCCTCTACCCTCTACCTAAGCACCACAATGTGCCCAAACTTGTGCCCTAAGAGCCACCCCATGGCCATTTTTATAAAAAATCACCTCCAAAGCCTTGGGAACTATGCTAAAATTTTCATATAAAGGCCTCTCCAAACTTCTTACAGAGCTTCCCTAAGATCCCCTCAGTGCATTCCATTTATTTTCTCCCACCAATTCCCACTACCGGAGCTCAATTTTGAGCTTGAAACCTTACCGGAAACCAGGACAGAACCCAATACACCTCCACATTCTACTAAACCCAAATTAATTGCACCCACACCTTCATAATAGTGAAAGAGAATAAAGCCCCATCAAATCCCCCTTCCACAGAGCCTCCACCATAGCTCTAGACCAACACCCAAATTCGAGCTTGGTCAAATCCACACTTGGGCCTTATACCAAGATCAGGGACTCAATCCCTAGTCTCCTTGGACCCCAAAGAATGTGTCAAGATCCTCTGATTGAAGCTTCACTTCTCAGAGCAAAGGTATAAAACCTCACCTCCTTCCGAGCCTATTTTGATTCTCTATTTGCTTAGAGTTAATTTGATTGCTTATTTACCCTATGGATGTGTTCGTCTCACTTAGACGAGTCCATAGGATCAAACCCGAAGTGATTTGTTTGAGTTTAGGCTGACATCTTAGGGTTTTAGTGTGGACGGTCACGGGATCATTCTATCAGGGACGATGACGGAGAGTCGTTTGATCAAGCGTGTATCAAATGGACGGAGGAGATCGAGCCGGATAGTGCTTCAGGACGTAAACCATCGGTCGAGTCAGCAGCTACGTGGACAGCGACGTCCAACCAGAGCGCGCCACGCATGCCTTTGGAGCTGCCTAGGATCTAGTCAGCACGCGCGGTTTAAATAGATAAATAGGGACTTTTTCCTATTTATTTAAATACCCCTAACTTAGAAAATTCATAACTTTTTGTAGAAAAATCACAAAAATAAAATAAAAATACCCACTTGCTCACTGAACAGAGGAGAACAATGTGGAATAAATTTTAAGTCCATTTGATGCATATTTTATTTTAAAGTAATTAAACACTATTTTGAATTATTTGATTCTCCATGCATATTGACACATCACCTTGGCTTGAAATTTTGGCATGTTGTAGCTTATCAAGAAAAATATCTTCTAATTTTTTCAAAGTTAGAGAAAGTACCTATACAGAGATCCATTTTTTTAAAGTTTTAACACACTATTTCCTTAAAATAATCATGGAAATTAGCATATTGATTAGAAAATTTCAATATTTGATCTTTCAAATATGGGATTTAAGTTTTTAAAAAATGTTTGAAATCAATTATAGGTCATTTTCTAAACCTCATCCGACAAAATTTTGATTAAGCCTAGTCATTACTAAGCCCTTAAAACTTAATGGGTAGATTTATAATTTTTAGGAAGATTTAAATATTTATATTTCAAATCCATGTCAAGAATCATAAATCATTTTAAAACCATTAATTGAGGTTTTGATTTAGTGGGTTATGATCTTCCAAAGTCAAACCTCTCAACTTAATATCTTCTTATTAATTGCTCTTCCAAATTTCGTCCATTTAAGAAACTATAAATTTATCCTTAATAAGACCAAAGTGAGATTGGTTGCTACCATTTATCCCTTTTATGTTTCAATCACTTAAACAAGTCAATTAAGATCATTTATTACTCATTTACCCTTTGGTTAAACCTAAATATTAATTAAGGCTTAAATTCCAAAATTACCCTTTTGCCCTTAAGGCCTTAACACCTCATAATTCATTAAATCTAACTCAAAATGACTCTAAAATTTTTATCTTACCTCACTCATTGGTTAAATAAAATATAAGGGAGAAAATGTGATTTTTTTCTGAATTTATTTAATTTTATAATTATTTCTAATGCAAAAATAAATATTTTTAATGAAAATTCAATAACTCAACCAAATCAAAACTTCTGTCCTTAAGAAAATTACTGGAGGTTCATCTAAGTTAGAGGATCCGTGGACCAATTTTCATTATTTTTATAGGATTAATTGAATTATTGGATTTTTTTGTTTTGAGTATTAATTATATATAAAATATTATTTAAGTGGAAAATTAAATTTTATATTTTTCTTAAATCTCTCTAAGGTCATGAAATCCAGGGAAATAGATTTCATTTTTTTTGTTAATTATATTTTAATTATTGGAATTAGTTTAGTGGAAAATTTAAGAAAATTTATTTTAAGCCTTTAAAAATTAATATCTTGACTTAGAAAATTAGGAAAATTATTTTAATTGGTCCCAAGTGATCAAAGAGCCAAATGTGATATTTTAGTGTGTTTTTATAAACTTGTAATTTTTATGATTTTTAATTAATTTTTTATTTATTTCAATACTTAAAATAGTTTAAAAATGAAGTATTTATATTAATTTCACATTTATTTTTCTTAGGTTCCTCTAGTGATCGGGATCTCTCAAAAACAATTTGGTGATTTTTTTAGTTGTACTTTAATTATTATAATTATTTTTATGCTAAAAAAGTAATTTCACTTAATTAATCCATTTTAGTGGTCAAATTAATTCCAGTTGACTTGAAAATTTTATGGGGAGCTCCTATAACATTAAATTACAGTGGAGAATGATTTTTATGTCATTACATTTATAATTACTCCATTAATTTTCTTTTATTTTTCGGGGTTAGTGACAACTAGGGTTATTCTTAATGAGTTAAACCAAGTTTACAATTTTCCTAGGATATCCTCTAAACATAGTGAACCTACCGAAATAAGTTTTGTATTTTTATGATGAATGTTCTAATGCTTATAATTTTTATACTGAAATAGACCTTTAGCTTAAAAATTAAGGATCTATGGTTACAGAAGCCTCCTGACCTTGGAAAAATCAGGGGAGATACCTAACAACAGAGGGATCAAAAGCCCCATGGTCCCATGACATGGTGAAATGTCTATGCAAAAGGAGAATTCAAATAAGAAATATACTATTTAATAAATTAAAAATCACACATGCATCAAACATACATGAAACTATTTCCACTTATTCTTCTATGTTCACTGAGCATGAGGGTATTTTTATTTTATTTTTATGATTTTTCTATGCAAAGTTATGGATTTTCATTTAAATAAATCAAATAAACCCTTTTTTCTACTTATCCAGCGTGGAGTCACCTCATCCTCATCCTTTCGAAATTTTCCACGTGACGCTCCGATATTCGACGTCGCCAAACACCTCAGCTCTAAGTCATCCCACGGTTCATGTCACATATCCTCATTCGGCTCCATCACAACCGTCTACTGATCAAAAGTGTGATCAGATGGTCCTCCATTATCGTCCCCAATGAACTAAACCCATAAACCGTACAACTTCCAGACCTAATATCTCGCTCGATACTCAATCAAATCAAGTGTGGTTTTTCCTATAGATGCATTTAGACTAGAAGAATATATCCATATGGTTAATTAAGTCTTAAATCGAGTCTATGAGCATGGAGAATTAAAATAGGCTCGGTTTAAGGGGAGATTTCAATACATTTGCCCAAGAGGTGTGGCCTTGATTGGGTGCTACTAAAAGCATGAGTTGAGTCCAGAGAGCACCTCGATGAAGCCTTGGGCCATGATGAATTTCCTAGGTATGATTTTGACCAAGGTCGATTTTGGGTGTTGATCAAAGTCTATGCTATGGTGATCTGTTCATGGGGTTTTTATGGGGGATCTTCTTTTTTCACTCAAGGGATGGTGTGTGCATAATTAATTGGAGTTTGCTTCACTGTGGAGCTATGGAGAAATATGTCCTGATTTTAAGGCAAATTTCAGTGAAAAAATTGTCTCTATTGAGTAGCTATGAGTGGCTGAGAGTAAGGGAATTGGACTTAGGAAGGTTTGGAGAGCTTCTGGTGAGATTTTAGCAGAGTTTCCCCAAGGTTTCAATCACTCTCCCTTTTGGTCGTGAAGAGCTCCATTTATAGCCTACCTGGTGGAGCTCAAGGCTTGGCATTGGGTGGCAAAGCTTGTTGAGGTGGAGGGAAGAAAGGCTGGTGAATTTGGTTAAGGCAGGGCAGTTGGGTTGAATTTTGGGTTTTGACCATATGAGCTCTCTTGCCCGTGGTATTTTTTTGACAGCCATGGAGGCTGACTGGCCATAATCAGGTCACTATTTGGTCAGGGAGGTCAGTGCTTGTGTTTGGTGTAGTACATTTGGGGTTGCCATGTGTAAAGCTGTTGAATTTAAATAAGATGGGAGAAGGTTCATTTTGGGTCAATTTGGTTTAATGCATGATTTGGGGTTGGGCTCACTCATCAAGGAAGTTTGGGGTGCTGAAAAAAATTTGATGGTATAGCTGCGTTAGCATGGTGAAGCCCCCATCAAGTGGATTAAGGCTAATGGTGTGCTTAAGTGAGTCATGAGAGTCATTAATCATGTGTGAGGGGACCACTAAAGAGGCTCCTCATTTTTGTCAAGATAGCATGGTGATATGAGCATGACTCACATTACTTGCATGTGGCTTAGAGATGACTTCATGGCTTGTCCTTGACTTGGTCAATTTGCATGAGAAAGTATTTTTTTTATTTATGGGGTATTTTTGTGGATTTTTTCATGAGGCTTTATTTTTTGTGATGAAATGATGAATTTCAAGGAGTATAATTTGATTTAATCAAATGGATGATGGGAAGAAATTTCATGCCATGTGGGCCTTGGGTTTGGGCTTTGGGAATTAAGTGTGGTGGGCTTGGAATTTTAATACAAGGGGTCAATTTGGGCCAAAAATTGAATCAATTAAATGTTCAATTTATTTAGGGAGATGTCATGAAGATTTTTTAAAGGATTTCAAGTGATTTTGAATTGAATTGGAAGGCTAATTTGGGAGATTTGGACATAGGGTCAAAGTTAGGGCTTTTTAATTTGGGTTAAAATTGGGCTTGAAATTGGATCAAATTGGGCTTATATTAGGTTTCAATTGGTATTAGGAATGTTGAATTTTGGTTTAGAATTGAAATTGGGCAAGATTGGGGTCAATTTTTTTGACATTGGGGCTAATTTAAGGAAATTGGGCCTTTAAGGGCAATTTGGGGCTTTTGATCAAAAGGGATCAAATTGGTCCAATTGGGTCAATGTGAGGGCTCAAAATTCAAATTTGAAATATTTAGGATGATTTTGGAATTTTTGAGATTTTTTGGATTTTTGGTCATGAGGGACATTTTGGTAATTTTTTGCAATTTTGGGGTACTTTGGGAATTTAGTGATTTAGTCAATTTGGGTAGTGGGGAATGGTTTGAAATGATTTTTGAAAAAATTTTAGTGTTTTGGGCAATTTTGAGAATTTTAGCAAAAATTAGGGTTGCAGGGGGTAGTTTGGTAATTTTGATGAAAGTTTGGGTTGGAGTGGGCAAGTAAGTCATGAAGTCATTTCAAACTAATAGGAGTCATATGAGGATTAATTTTGGATGCTCAGTATGTTGATCTTAAGCCTCCTAGCGAAAGGCTAGGGGTTTGGGTCCACCCATATGAGCTTTCCAAAAGGAGTGAGGAGACCAAATCAAGGGTTCTAGGGTTTGGGGTGTGTGAGAAAGTGTAGTGTGTGCAAGCTAGCTTAACCAAAACCAGACCACCCAGTGTTAGTCCTAAGGCTTGAACATCCTATGGGGACAGATACACCTAAAATATATAGTGTTTTTATACCTATTTTTTATATATTGCACTATAATGAAGGGTATTTGTGAGCTTTTCTTTCAAGTACAATCAAATAGATTGAAAACACTAAATGGGGCGAAAAGGGTCAAATTTGGAGATAATATATTTTATTTCTAATAAAAATTTAAGTTTTGGAGGGGGGAAGGGGGGATGAAAATATTCTAAAAAGAACTTAAAATTTTATTTGTTCTCAAATGTATTTCAAATAAATTTGATTTTGATTTGAAAAATGATTATGTATATGAAGTTATATTAGGGAAGTAATTTTGATTATAGAAGTGAGTAAGAGAATTTAGTTAAAATTTATAAAAATGAAGAAAAACTTAAAGATTTAAAAATTATTTAATGTGGAAAATGCTAAGTATTGTGTAACTATCTTTAGTAAGAAAAATTGTATTTTTTAAAAAATTAGAAATTTAGATCTTTTATTTTCAAAACTTAAATTTCTTTTATTGAAATTAATTTTCAAAACTATTATTATGTTTTTAAGTGAAAGAAAAATATCAACTCTTTGCTTTAGGAAAGGAAGAGTGGAATTCAAAACCATTAAATGTCTATCCAGCTATAGTAATTCTTGCCAAAAAAAAGGAAAATAAAAGAAAAAAAATTGAAAAAAGGGAGAAGTTTGAGGATTAGTGTCTAATCAAAAATTGGTTCCACATCTGATCTTTTTATAGTATAAGACTTAAACAACTCTTAAGCTTAAGAATATAATATAGAGAGTAAAATTATGTTTAATAAAATTTTTTAAATGGAGATGATAAAATGCCTAAACTCTATATTTAGAAAATCTACAATATTTCTGAATTATATATGAACTCATATTTTCATATTTCTTAACATTAAAATTTTCTAAACTTTAAGTTGGTCTCATTTACTAATATTTTTTCTAAATTGAAGTATTATATTTGTACATCAAAATTTTGGTAACTCCTAAAGAAACTCATATGCATTATCTACTTATGTTGGTTTTTAAAGATTGAAAGGTCACTTGAGGACAAGTAATATCTTAAATTTGGGAGATTTTGATACACCTAAAATATATTATGTTTTTATACACATTTTTATACCTATTTTTGAGATAATAAGCTTCAATGAAGGGTATTTATGTGTTTTTCTTTCAGGTACAATCAAATGGATGGAAAATGCTAAAAGGAGTGAAAAAGGGTCAAATTTGGAACAAGAATGAAGAAAGGTGCAAAAATGAACTAGGGCGCCTAAGCACTAGAGGCTCCGCGCCTAAGTGTCAGGTACCCCGCACTTAAGCGCTAGAAATAGTTACTTGATGATATATTTAATTTGAATGGATTTTTTAAAAGGTGTTTGAAGAAACCCTTGATAAAAATGTGGGAAATAGCCCTTGGACACAAAAATTTATTCAATTAGCTTTTGAGGAGGCAACTTCTAGAAGATTCATTGAATGTAAATACCATTTTTGAAGGGATACGAAAGCACCTTTTGGATTTTTATTAAAGAAGACTTGGATCATAAAAGCCAACCGTCAGAGGTCAGCCACACATCAACTTTACATCCATCATCCATCTAAGTCGTCGTCAGCGCCGCTGCTAACCACTTTTCTTTTTATTTTGAGTTTTAGTTTGTATTGTGAGTGAAGGAAGAGAATTTAAAGGAACTTTAAGACATTTGGTGGAGAGGATTTGAGATAAGTGTTTATCTTTATGACTACACTTGGTTTTAATTTAGATTTCTTGTTTGTGTGCATGAATTCTACTTTTAAACTCATGTGTCATTGTGTTTTCTTCATAAATTCTGAGTAATTTTCTTTATCATTTTCCTTAAAATGATAAGTGATTAAATATTTAAAGGAAGTTGTGTGAAGTATAAGGCTTCAATGTTGGAAGAAGTTGTGATGACTTGAAACATTGCACTTCATTTACTTCTTGATTTGGCCAATTAAGATGTTAATACATGTTGTGAGAACATGTAAGATCTGAGATGGTATTATCTCAGTCAACAAATGGTTAGAATCACGTATTGATTTCATGAATGAGAATGTAGTTCATGAGGTTGAGTGTAAATAAAAAGGGAAATAAACTTTTAAAGGGTGTAAAATTAGAGGACTTTAGAGTGGCATGCTAAAGCCCCCAATTTGATTTATAGTTTTAGGTTTTGATACGAGATGTCAGCCCCCAAGTGGAGGGAGATCAGGGAACTCTAGAGTGAGAGCTAGTATCTTCCCTGCCCAGCCGGTCTTCAAGACTATTCAAAGTATAGATTAGCCAATATTCTTTATAGTATATCTAGTAAGAGTATAGAATATTATTGCTCCTATTTAACACAACACATTTAACATATTTTCACAACATAATTTTTATATTTATCACTGATTCATAATAAGGAAAAAGATATTTTCTTTATATTATCTTCATCTTGCAAGTATTTTAGTTAAGTTAATTAGTTTCTTATGTTATTTTCAATTATCAAAAATTACAAAAAAGAATCAAACTTTCATTCATATTTTAGCATCTTAAGTTTAAGTAAGAATATATTGCTAAGTAAAATTTTGTTATCTAAATCTAGTTCTCCCTGTAAGTTCGATATTCGAAACTTAATCAGAAAGTTTTATATTACTTGATAATTATATGTATACTTGTGAAGTATCCCATATTGAAACATTATAATTGCACTCTTATTTGATTCATAGTGAAATATTTACCTAGCTTTTTCTATGAATCAAATTGTTTACTTTGTCGCAAATTAAGAATAATTGTTAAGGAAATTAAGCATATAATTGCATACATCACATTTTACATCTATATATATAGAAAATCGGGATCAGCGACTCTCCTTAAGCTCCCTCATAATGACCTCACCTACTAAGTGCTAGAGGTTAGGACCAACATGTGGAACTTCAAGTCGAGCAAAGAAGAGTTTGAAATTTCTAATTGTGAGGATTCCTTTCTAGTCTTCTAAGAATAGTCAATAGGAAAGTCCTATGGCTAAACCCTAGGCTACAAAAGATGAAAAAACTAGACCTCAACCAAAAGTGAGGTCAACAATGTGTTTGGAGCATGGACATCAAAATCTATCCTCATATAGGTAAAATCAAAATTATGATGTTGCAACGACAAAGACCTCTGCATCGTTCAAGAACTCATCAATGATCTCTTTTTCTATCTAGATAAAATCTGTTGTACATCCATGATTTTGATTTATAAATATCCATATTTACTTTGAATAAAATCAAAACACTATAAAGCGCATTCAAATGAGTACATAGAATTTAATTTTAGAAGTTGACTTTATCACTAAATTATAATAATGGGTGATCAATAATCTGTCTTTTTTTGTGTTTTTGATCTAATGATGTCTGTCACCATAGTTATACCAAAACTTTCATGAGTTTATTTCTTTTTCATTTTTTTTTCTAAGTGTAAAATCAATCATTAATTAAGTATTCTTGTCTTTGTAAACCTTATACGCGATTAACTGCACACCTCAAAATATGTTCTTATAAGAAAATATTTCATATGATATAAGAGTTGTCACTGTATCCTCCAATACGAAGTCTAATTTTCATTCCAAAAATAAAAATTCACTTTGAGATCTAATTTTACAGTTCCAAAATAAAAATTTACTTCAAAATCTAATATGTATTATTGAAATAGAAATTGTTGCAATAAAAATTAGATTTCAAAGTGAATTTCTTTTTTGAAACTAGCAAATTAGATTTTAAAGTGAATTTTCACTTTAAAATGTAATTTAGACTTCATATTGGATGATGTAGTAAAAGCTATTACATCATAGGATATATCTCTTTCTAAAAACATATTTTGAGGTGTGCAGTTAATGGCGTAAGGGGTTGGGGTGAAGAAAATGATTAGTTATATAATTGAATTCATAGTTGGAAACAAAATATGAAATAAATATATCCAGGAAATGGTTGGAGTAGCTACAGTTGCAAGAAATATTAGAAATAGGCATTAGAAAGGCTAAATAAATCATCAGAATTTTTTTCTTAATACAAAATAACGAATATCCCTAAAAAATTGTCTGATTTTAGTTTTGACTCCGATAAAGAGTGGATCAAAATAAATGACCCCAGCTTCAAGCCAGCGACAGTTAAGCTCAAAATCAAAAGTTAACAACCTATTATGGTTGTTAGGGCTGTCGAAGATTGATAATCAGTCTTTAATTTTTTTGAATTTTTTGATCTAATATTTTCTATCACCATAGCTACATCAAACCCTACACAAGTTTATTTCATTCGCATTTATTTTTCAAGTGGAATGCCAATTATTAATCTAATCATTCTCATCTCCGCAATCCCCATAAATGATTAACTGAACACCTCGAATTATGTTCTTAAAATGAAATATTTCATATGATGTAAGAGTTGTCACTGCATCTCCATTATGAAGTTTATTTTTCTTTGTCAAAATAAAAATTCACTTTAAAAGTTAATTTGTGAGTTGTTCCAAAATTGAAATGCACTTTGGATTCTAATTTGCATTACAAAATGGTAATTGCGGCAATGATAAATAGATATTGAAGTAAATTTTCATTTTGGAACAAACAAATTAGATTTCGAAATAAATTTTTATTTTAGCAATGGAAAATAAAATTCACAATTTAAGAAACATTCAAAAATTTTTTATCATATAAAATATCTTATTTTAAGAAAATCTTTTGAGGTATGGATAGTGGGGTCAAGAATGTTTAGCTTTGTGATTGGCAATACAGTTCAAAACAAAATACAAAACAAGTATGTCAGTTATAGGTTTGAAGAAACTATAGTTGCATAGAGTTTTAGAAAGTGATAGCTTTATGGATTTAACAATCTTTAACATTCCTAACATCAATATGAGGATAAACGATCTGATTTCGATTCCGATCGGAGGTCGGTTCACAAGAAATTCAATTCAAAATTAATTTTTGAGTGATTTTTGTTGTCCTCACAAAATTCACAGACGTGAAATCAGATTATGAATCAATCCTACTAAATTTTGATCTGACACAACATAAACGATGTTTAAAGTGACCAAACCATCTAAGACGACTCTCTCCAATCCAGATAACAGTTCATTTATGTTGTTATGACTGTCGAAAATCGATAAGCAATGAGAATTGATACAAATTTTACATTTCTTTCACATTTTCTATTCGATTGTAAAGCCATTAATTAATCAAATTATTCTCGTCTCCACAACTTTTCACTAGTTTGTTTTGTCACCTTCAAACATATTTTGATTTGATTTAAGTTATTAGGATTAGTAAATCTTTTCAGATGGGACTAGTAAGTCTTGAATGATTTAAATCTAGAGAACTGTCTAACAATATATCTAGCACAAATGGTATAGTTTTTTATGTACAGGCCATAAATTTTATGCATTGTGTATCTAACACCTATATTCTAATTGTTATATATGAACTACAAAATTCATCTGTATTGCTTATATAACAACTAAACTTCAATTTTTACATAAAGTGATGTTTGGCGAAAATGGGGGAAGAATTTACGCGATCATTTTTTGTCGTTTGGTAGGATTTAGCATAAATCCTTCTTTAAAGCGGCTACCAAACAACCCCAAATAGTTATATTTCTTTTATGTTTCTTTTCTAAAGGTGTGTCATAGAACGTTGAGGATCTCACCATCGTCTTATAAAATCTTCCTTCAAGTCTAAGTCGTATTTTTTGTCACACAGTAGCTCGAATGAATTCCTTCACTTTAACCAACCAACTTGAAATTTATTAATCACATCCCCATCTATATCACCATCACCTTGAACAAGTGACTCGAGATATCAAAAATGTTCCCACCTTTTAATGATTTGATCACCTGTAGTTACAACTCTGCCACTAGAACCACTACTACTAAAATTACATTTTGTGGATTCAATTCTAGATCCACTCAAATGAAGGCCTTTTGACTCCAATATCAACCTCCAAAAATTAAAGGGGTCTTTGGCATGTTCTTTTTAACAGGATTTAAGTTAGATTTACCTAAAATCCAGCCAAACACCAAAAATAAATTAGATAAACCCGTCGTTAAGTTAAATCTAACTTTTTTTGTTTCGTTTATTAAATCTGGATTTACTAAATCAACTTATTAGATGGGTTTAATTGTTCAACGTAGAAAAAATATTTTAAATAGATTTATGTCAAATATCTCAAATGGATTTAACTAGATTTAACCATAATAGAACCAAACACCTCAAATAGATTATGCTAAACCCTTACCCCTTAAATTATCTCACAAACTTCAACTTCTCTAAATTTAGTAAACCTGTTTCCAACAGGATTTGGTAAATCCCAGATTTCAGACAAGATTGAGTGAAAATGAGATTTAAGAACTTGTAGGATTTATGAAGACATTTTTTTTTTCTTTTTGCAAGATTTAGCTTAAATCCTACATAAATCATGTACCAAATAGCCTCTAATTAAACTCTTTCTCTAATCTCATCTACAAGGAGGATATCAACAGCAAAAAGCATACACCAATGTACATCCTCATGTAAATGTCCAGTAAGAGCATCCATAACTAAAGCAAAAGGCAGTAGGTCATACATGTGAGTGTCGGAGCGGTGGATTCACGAAGCTAGAGTCACTAGAGCTAGGGTCACCAGAGCCGGGTCGTCGAGGCGGTGGAGTTGCCGTGAGAGGGGAAGGGAGTGGAGGATTAGGGCATGAGGGAGAGACTGAGACCGAGAGGATTAGGGCAAAACTGGGGGTGTTGTGATTTTGGTGTTATAAAGGACTAATTCTGATGATGTACAAATGGCTTAAAATCATCGGTTGTTAATATTAATACTGATAAATTTTTTCGTCGCTTAATAAAAAATATCATTGATTAACACCCCACCAAATGATTGGTTTGTAAATAACCAACTACATAAGGTTCCTAGATATTATGCGCTTATAACTGACAGTCCAATTCATCGGTAATAATAAAAACCATAGAAAAAAGCTTACAGTTGTCATGTTGTCTTGTCTTCGGAAACAACTCATCACATAAATCATCGCAATGTCGTCAAAAATAAAACATTTTTACCGACATCGGTTTAGACCATCGGTTCTGCTGTTTTTTACAATTATTCAATTATATATATATTTTTTAAAATGTGAGGGTAATACCCAGCTTTAATAATAGAAAATAGAAAGATATAGACACATATACAACTCAACTAAGAAAGCAAAAGAAAAATTAATATGAACAATTATAAAAATAAGCAATAACAAATCAAAATAATGAAGAAAAAATAAGAACGCAAAAAAAGGAAGCTGTAACAAAATCCCAAGATTATGTAGCAACCAAAAGAAGTCCCTCCAACCAATAATCTACAAAAAAGTACAAATAAGAGAGGAGCCGACAAAGATGTCAACCAAATTCAAAAGAATAGACACAAGAGACTAAATTAAAATACCAAAAAAACAATAGGAAACTAACTGTAGAGAAAAAAGATAAATAGAAAGAGAATGAAAAAGATTACGAGCAGCAGCCCAACTTATAAAGCCAATCAATCGTAAAACAACTATATTACAAAGAAAAACAAAACAGATATAATAAAGAAACTATAAGTTAGAAGCTCTCTATCATATATAGGTGAGCTCAGAACATATCTGAAAAAGATAATTAAAATTTCATCTAAAGTAAAGAATAGAAAATAGTGATATTCTTAAATCAGTTGAATTTTAATAGCGGTTAGCAATCACAGCTCAGAAACTAAATTTGAGCAGAAAGCTAAGATCAAGTAATAGCGCAGAAACTTGCGTGAGCAAAAATATTAAGATTCCCTATAAAGTATAGAATATAATTAAATAGATTCAAATATTGGTTGCAATTTAGTAGAGGTTGGCAAAAGCCAAAGTACATTAGAAAACTAAAAAAATTATTGCATACAGACACAAATGCAGAGATGCATGTGGTGTCCGATCTTGACCGTAGATCAGATCACGGTGATCTATGCTAAGGATGTATTTCAGTTTTTTTTTTAAAAAAAAATTTTAAGTGGAGCCCACCGAAATACATTTTGACTGTAGATCACTATGAGCTACGGTCAGGATCCGACACCGCATGCATCTCTACATGCGGTGTCCGTATACAATAAATTTTCAGAAAAAATGAGAACCCCAGAGCTGAAGGAAATGCAAACAAGAGGAGAGATTTCAATATGGTATGAAACTCCCCAAGTTTCCGGGAGAAGGGTGAAGAAAATCCGCTCATACAAGCTACGAAGCCTCCAAAAACTCGTTGTTAGAATATTATATACAATACAACAAAAATTTATTGCAATAATATTTCTTAAATTATATATATTTACGGCACAAATTTATTGCAGTGCATTATCATGTCAGAGGATCAAAACTTCGGAACTTGTTTGCTTCCTTGTTAGAAAATCCAAGATATGCATCTTCTTCTATTATTTTTCTTAAAATGAGCTTATTAAAGCATGCTCGAACCCTCGAAGTACTCTTCCTTTTTTTTCTTTTTTTTTTATTTTTATTTTTTGATCTATTAACTAATCTTTCAGTGCAATAAATTCGTCTACTTTTATTGTTAGCATGTGACTAACTCATGCAGCCGTGTTCATCTGCTTTGGAGCTTATAAAAACGGCACCTTTTCATTGCCTTCTTCGGCACCACA
>JXCR01147719.1:17819-28765 GCA_002079205.1 Phalaenopsis hybrid cultivar
GTCCTTACATTCCGACACCTTCTTTTGAGAATTGACCTACATTTCAATTCTCGTTTCCGAATCAGTCCTAAATTTCTGATTCTTTACATTTAAAGTTGGTCCTTACATTCTGACGCTCTCTTTTGAGAATTGACTTTCATTTCAATTCTCATTTCCGAATCAGTCCTACATTTCTGATTCTTTACATTTGAGGTCGGTCTTTACATTCCGACACTCTCTTTTGAGAATTGACCTACATTTCAATTCTCATTTCCAAATCAGTCCTACATTTCTAATTCATTACATTCGAGGTCGACCCTTACACTCTGACTCTCTCTCTCTCTCTCTCTCTCTCTCTCTCTCTCTCTTCGAGTTGATATTTCGATTTCAAGTCCCACCTCGGGGTCAACACTTACGTGTTGACTCCCATCCTTTGGAAATTTTTGAAATTTCATAACTCCAAGTTCACTCTCCGTTCCCCAGAAAGAGTCCCTACTCCTTGACTTCAACCAAATGATCACCTGCTAATTCCCTGGCATAAACAAATCACACACACAGCTCTACGCATACTTCTGGGTCTGTTGACTTAAGAGTCTGTACTGGTTTTTTTTTATTTCGTCGATCAATGTCAATACGTGCGGTGTGCTTGCCTAGCACACCACACCTATTGGGGGTCCATTTGTTGACCTCAATTTCTGTTGAGGTTTAGTTTTTCCTCTTTAGTAGCCTAGGGTCTAGCCATAAGACTTTTCCTGTTGCTAGAAGGCTGACATGGAACCCTCAACATTAGAAATTTTAAACCTTTCTCTTCTCAACTTGAAGTTCCACATATTGATCCTAACCTCTAAATATTTAGTAGGTGGGGTCACTGTGGGGGAAACTCAAGATGAGTCACCCTTAGGATTGCTGGACCTTAAGGTTGACCTTGGGTGTTGGTCTGGAGCTAAGACACTTAATACACTTATCTACACCCACATTCACTCACAACCATGAACTCAAATTTCTAGCCTAGATCCCTTGATCTTTTGGGATACTCATGTAGATGGTCCCCTAAATTTACTAGCTCTAGGGCTATGGTTTAGCTAAGACCACTATGTAGAGGACCCAAAATGGGTTTTCCTTTGGTCCATGGCTTATTGGTGATGATTGGTACCTCAACTCTACCAAAATACCCATNTGGTGATGATTGGTACCTCAAATCTACCAAAATACCCATCTTGGCCTTTTGCCCCTAAAACACCCCCAAATTACCGAAATACCCCTCTTGGGCCCAAAATCCCAAAAATTCCAAAAATTACCAGAAAATGCCAATAAATCCCAAATAATCCCAATTTCATTTTTCTCAACTACCACATAACCCAATTTGGTCAATTTGACCATCTTTAACCAAAATCCCCAAATTGCCCTTTAAAAACCCAAATTTCCCCAAAACAAATGTCCACCAATTTGATCTCAATTGACCACAATTCCAATCATAAACTCAAATTCACTATTGATATGACCAAAATAAACTAATTACAAGCTCAATTAGTCCATGATTTGAACCCAATTTTGATTTGGGTCAAAACCCTAATTTTGACCATATGACCTAATCTCACCAAATTGAAACCACAGTCTAGTCAATTGGCCTCAATTAAAATTTAAAAATCTTTATAACATTCATATACATCAAAATAAACCACCAATTTACCTTGGTGAATCCTCAAATCCATTTGATTTTGGCCTAAATCAAAAATTCCCAAATTTAGCCCCAAATTGGCTAAGTCCCCAAATTTCACCCAATTGATTGCCTTAACCTCCAAATTGGCATCCAATTCATGTTTAAAACTCTTCATGGGGCCCATATTGACCATTTAAAATAATCAATTTGGACTTAGCCCTAGGCTAACCCAAGCTAGACCCATGCCTAGCCCAACATGACTAAATTGATTAAAGTTCAAAATTCCCTCAAATTGGCCCTTCAATTGGACTCAAAACCACTTCCACCCAACATGACCAAAATGATTAAAGTTCAAAATTCCCTCAAATTGACCCTCCAATTGAGCTCAAAACCACTTCCATCCTTGATTTAAGTTCAAAATTCCTTCAAATTGACCTTTCAATTGAACTCAAAACCACTTCCATCCTTCACCAAGGTTACTTATGATCATATACACCAAATGCAACAGTAAATTGGACCAATTAATATGGCTAGCCTAACCTAAACCCAAGTTTTGGTCATTTTCACCCACTTGGACCCACGCACTAAATGTGACCTAACCACCTTAAAGCCACCAAATTAACTCCACCACAGCCATTAGTTGCACTTAGCGACCATTCTAAACACCATCAAACCACCTAAATCAAGCCATGGACCAAAGGTTCCCCAAATTAAGGGATATTTATCACCTAAATCAAGCCATGAACCAAAGGTTCCCCAAATTAAGGGATCTTATTTCCAAAAATGCACATGCTTAATCAAGCCATGGGCCAAAGGTCCCCCAAATTAAGGGATCTTATTTCCAAAAATGCACATGCTTAAGATATCTAAGATATCTTTGCCAAATCAAGCACATTTGCATTAAATCAAAAGTAAGGGATATTATTTATAAAAATGCACATGCTTAAGATATCTTTGCCAAATCAAAGCACATTCCATTAGTTGGACTTAGTTACCAGTCCAAACACCATGAAATCACCTAAATCAAGCCATGGACCAAAGGTCCCCCAAATTAACTTATTTCCAAAAATGTGGATCTTTGCCAAATCAAAGCACATTTGCATTAAATTGTTGTGATGGATTCCTCTGGGTTCCCCCCTTACCAAAACTAAACCTCATTGCATTAAGTTGCTTTGACAGATTCCCCTGGATGCCCTGACTAGCCAAATCAAAACACATTTGCATTAAATTGTTGTGATAGATTCTTCTGGATGCCCTGAGTTTGCCAAATCATTGTCATGGATTCCTATGGGTTCCCTGAGCTCCTAGCCACCTCCCCCTGGCTGGCCGGCCAGCAAGCCATGGGCCAAAGGTCCCCCAAATTAAGGGATCTTATTTCCAAAAATGCACATGCTTAAGATATCTTTGCCAAATCCATCCCCAAATTAAGGGATCTTATTTCCAAAAATGCACATGCTTAAGATATCTTTGCCAAATCCAAGTCCCCCCAATTAAGGGATCTTATTTCCAAAAATGCACATGCTTAAGATATCTTTGCCAAATCAAAGCACGTTTGCATGAAATTGTTGTGATGGATTCCTCTGGGTTCCTTGAGCTCCTAGCCACCTCCCCCTGGCCGGCCACCAGCCTAGTGGTCGGAAAAGCCCAAAACCAAGAGCCACTCCCATGGCACCTCACCCAAATCAAGGCCTAGTGGCCGAAAAAGCCCAAAACCGAGAGCCACCCCCATGGTACCTCACCCAAATCAAACCTAGAGGACAGCGCCTAAAAAGCCTAAAACCAAGAGCCACTCCCATGGCGCCTCAACTAAATCAATCCTAGAGGCCAGCTCATCCCAATCAAACTGTGGAGCTCCTCTGCCCTCCACCTAAGCACCACAATGCACCCAAACTTATGCCCTGAGAGCCAGCACCATGGACTTTTTTATAAAAAATCACCTCCCACGACCATGGGAGGTGTGCTGAAAATTTCTCAGAGAGGAGTTTTATAAAAACTCACCTCAACGGCCATGGGAGGTGTGCTGAAATTTTCTTAGAGAGGCCTCTCCAAACTTCTCTTAAAATCACCTCCCACGACCATGGGAGGTGTGCTGAAATTTTCTCAGAGAGGCTTCTCCAAACTTCACACAGGAACTCACCTCCACGGCCATGGGAGGTGTGCTAAAAATTTTCTCAGAGAGAGCTTCCCAAATCACTCACAGAGCTTCTTTGAGACCTCCACGGACCATGAGAGGTGTGCTAAAATTTTCCTAGAGAGGCCTCTCCAAACTTCACACAGAGCTTCCTTAAGATCCCCTAAAAATTTCTTAGAGAGGCCTCTCCAAACTTCACACAGAGCTTCTCTAAGATCCCCTCAGTGCATTCCAACCATCAGAGAGGCCTCTCCAAACTTCACACTGAGCTTCCCTAAGATCCCCTCAGTGCATCCCTACCATTTTTCCTCACCCATTCCCATTGTCGGAGCTCAATTTTGAGCTCGAAACCCTGCCAAAAACCAGGACAGAACCCAATACACCTCCACAGTCCACCAAACTCAAATTAACTTCACCCACACCTTCACAACAGTGAAAAAAACTAAATCCCCATCAAATCCCCCTTTCATAGAGCCTCTACCATAGCTCTAGACCAACACCTGAAATCAAGCTTGGTCAAATTCATATCTAGGCTTTACACCAAGACAAGGGACTCAATCCCTAGCCTTCTTGGACCCCAACGAACGTGCCGAGCACCTATGATTGAAGCCTCCCTTCTCAGAGCAAAGGTATAAATCTCCTCCTCCTCCCGAGCTTATTTTGATTCTCCATTTATTTAAGCTTGATTTCATGGTACCTTAGCCATATGGATGTGTTTGTCTCACTTAGACGAGTCCATAGGATCAAGCCCGAAGTGATTTGGTTGAGTCTAGGCCGAGATCTTAAGGTTTTAGTGTGGACGGGCATGGGATCATTCTATCTAGGACGATGACGAGGAGCCGTTCGATTAAGCGTGTATCAAATGGACGGGGGAGATCGCGTCGGACAGCACTTCAGGACGTGAACCGCGGGCTGAGTCAGCAGCTTCATGGACAGCGGCGTCCAACCAGAGCATGCCATGCGTACCTTCGGAGCTTCCTAGGATCTAGTCAGCACGCATTGTTTAAATAGATAAATAGGGCTTTTTCCTATTTATTTAAATACCCTTAACTAAGAAAATACATAACTTTGTGTAGAAAAATCACAAAAATTAAATAGAAATACCCTCTTGCTCAGTGAACAGAGGAGAATAATGTGGAATAATTTTCAAGTCCATTTGATGCATTAAATATTTTTAATTAATCAAACACTATTTGGAATCATTTGATTCTCCATGCATATTGACACATCACCTTAGATTGAAATTTTGACATGTTGTAGCATCTGTAAGGAGGAATATTCTCTGATTTTTCCAAAGTCAGAGGAGGTTCCTATATAGAGATCCATATTTTTCAAGTTATTCCACATTATTTCTTTCAAATAATCATGAAAATTAGCATATTGGTTATTAAATCCCAAGAAAATTTTGGAAGGTCTAACCAGAAAAACCTTTGGAAATAATTTTATGGGTCAAGTCATTTAAAATGCACTTAAATTTTGCAAATACCATGAAAATTAGCATATTGATTATAAAATTCTAAGAAAATTTTGGAAGGTCCACCATGACTAGAGAAGAAAATCCTAAAAAAATTTTGGAAGGTCCACCATGACTAGAGAAACCTTTGGAAATAATTTCAGTGAACTTAAATTTTGCAAACACTAAATCACTAAGATAATTAATTTTGGAAAATATAAACATTGTCTTTAAATTTTACAAACACTAAATCACTAAGATAATTAATTTTGGAAAATTTAAACATTTATCTTAAATTTTACAAACACTAAATCACTAAGATTATTAATTTTGGAAAATATAAACATTTAAACCAAATCTTTGAAAATAATTTCATAGGTCAAGTCATTTAAAACATCCATAAATTTTCAAAATACTAAATCACTAAGATAATTAATTTTAAAAAATATAAGAATTTAAATGACTTGATTTTTTATCTCCACTGTGATTTATGATCCAAAGAACTCATCATAAAATCACAAACATTTAAATGACTTGCTTTTTAATCTCCACTGTGATTTATGATCCAGAGAACTCATCATAAAAGTTTCAAAATATTTTGAGTCAATTTGATAACTTAAATTGATTTTTAAAGATAAATACCACTCTTAACACTTAAATGATTTTTTAAAAAATCAAAATATAACTCAAAAAATTATGAAACTTAGATTTTTGAGTTCTCTGTGATCAGGGGTATTTTATAAACATAAAATAATATTTAAAATAAAAACTTAATTTTTTTGGCCTATTCTAAATATTTAAATAATTAAAAATTCATAAAAATCATAAAAATAATAAAACTCATGTTTATTCAAAGTTGTTTCCTAATCACTTAGAAACAATTAAAATATTTTTCCTGGTTTTCTAAATAAAGATATTGAATTTCAAATCTTAAAATAAATCTTTTTTTTAAAAAAAGTCTAAAAATGAGTTTTTTCACTATAAAAATTCCAGTAAATCAAAGAAAAATCATAAAAATATAAAATTTGGTCTTTTAAGTTTTCTGACATTGGGGAGATTTTTCAAAAATATATAACTTAATTTTTATCACTTAAAATATTTTACTTTTATTAAATAACCCAGAACTTAAAATAATGATAGTAAATCACAAAGAATTAAAAAAATTGTGAAATTTGACCCAAAGGCTCCTCTAGTCTAGGTCTACATCAAATAAAAATTTCAACAGATTATAATTTACCTTGGTCAAGTTAGGAATTTTCTTTGAAAAATCCTATTTTTGCATGAAATTAAATCTATAAATTAAATTAAATTTTGAAAAATCAAATTTCCTCCTCTGATGTCTCAATTGACCCATTAATGAGGAATGATAAAAATTTCAAAGTCATTTGAATTGAATTTGACAAATTATGAGGTGTTAGAGCCTTATGGGCAAATGTGTAATTTTGGAAATCTTGCCTTAATTAACATTTAGGCTTAAGTCAAGGAGGGGAATGGGTGACCTCTAATCTTAATAAATTTATTTGATGCTTGAAACACAAAGGGGTTAATTGATAGAAACCAATTGCACTTTCTTAATTAAGATTAATAAATTTCTAAATTATTAAAATTTGGAACAAACCAATCTCACTTTCTTAATTAAGATTAATAAATTTCTAAATTATTAAAATTTGGAAGTTAATTAAAATAAATGTTCCTAGACTTAGGGGTATGACTTTTGAAGCCAATAATTAATCAATTTAATACCCCTATCTTGTCTTGGACTTAGGGGTATGACTTTGGAAGCCAATAATTAATCAATTTAATACCCCTATCTTGATTAGGACTTAGGGGTATCTTTTGAAGTCAATAATTAATCAATTTAATACCCCTTATTTTGATTTTCGACTTAGGGGTATAACTTTTGAAGTCAATAATTAATCAATTTAATACCCCTATCTTGATTTTCACTTAGGGGTATGACTTTTGAAGTTAATAATTAATCAATTTAATACCCCTATTTTGATTTTCAAAAAATCCAAGTCATGAATCATGATCACTTAAAGCTTAACCATTTTCAAAACTAATTAAGACACTCACCTAGATAAGGTATAACTTTTGAAGTCAATAATTAATCAATTTAATACCCCTATCTTGATTTTCAAATAAATATGACTTTTGAAGTCAATAATTAATAAATTTAATACCCCTATCTTGATTTTCAAATAAAATCGGGGTATGAATTTTGAAGTCAATAATTAATCAATTTAATACCCTTATTTTGATTTTCAAATAAAATTCAAATCATGAATCAAGACCACTTAAAGCTTAACCTCAAAACTAATTAAGACACTCACCTAGGCCCTAAGGGCTTAGTGGTGGCTTAGGCTAAATAAAAAATTGATTAAACAAAGATTAGAGAAATAAAAAAAATCAAACATCCTTGAAATACCACTAAGCCCAATTAGGATTAAAATTTGGCTAAGTGTTCAAATTACACTAACTTGCCCCTTTAAGGGTCTTCACCCACATAATTCTTAAATTGAATGACAAATGATAATTACCCCTTTCTTAGGGATAATTGAGACATCAATGTTCACTGAGTAATAAGGATATTTACAGGATGAACCATTAAGTAACATAATGAGTTTAAATGGACTTGAGGCTTTTCACCAGTTGGTGAGAGGGAGGCATGGACCTGCTTCCCCCTCCTAACTTGTTGGATACCTCAGAGGCCTATTAAACTTAATATTCTTTGCTCAATAGAATCATCCTTAATTAAACTTCTTAAGGACTTACCAAGATATGACATAGGTTTAGGAAAATTACCAAAATTTTACCTTTCCTGCTCTTCATAATCTGCCTTAACATGCATTTTAAGTTTCAGGTGGTGGAATGAGAAGAATCGTTGGGTACGCTTTTATAGTTTATAGTACCATTTTCCTTCTGCCTCTTCCTTACATGTTTCATGCTTGCATTTACCTATATAAACTTGCATGTTAACCATAACCCAAAACCAAAATTAAAAATCAACCAAGATAAAATTCACTGCCACAACATGCAAAATATAAAACAACTAAAAATTTAATCACAAACATCACATAAAACTACAACTTCAACCAAATTAAGACGTCTCTATCGATGATGGGAATCCCTCGGAGGAGGTAACCTACAGTTGCTAACGAGGCTTCCCACGGTTTAAATGAAAATATGGAACTCATTAAGTTGGGTTTGATAAAATCATTTGGACTAAGTGAATCTAATAGAAAATAGTGATTCCGAAATGAGGGAACCGTAGGATCCTAATTGGTGTCGCTCTAATCAACTTTAATAGGCCCTCATAAAATTTAAAGAACTTCAACCATAGGGCCACCTAATTTGATATTATAACTTGACACACTAGATAACTCAAACTCGTCGCGGCAAGGTGCTTGGAGCTAGCTTGGTGGGCAGCACGACCATCTTCAATAGCAAATTTTTTCTTCCCCAGCTAAACCAATCTTCCTTCCTTAGACTTAAACAACAAAGCCATAGGACTTCGAGGTTGCTAGCTTAGCAACGTAAATCCTCACCTTATCTTTAGGCCTTTGCATAGCCCTACTATATAATATAAGCCCTAACTCGTCTTAGGATTCCGAGGTTGTCGTTTGTCATGATCTAAATCCTCACATCTTCCAGGCTCTTTGTGTGATCATTTCAAAAAAATGTAAGCTCTAACTAATAAAATTGGCAGGATGAAACACCTAAATATTTCTCCTAAAAATTGAAGCCAAACATTAGGATAGCTTGGGAAGTCACCGAGGCTCTCCTTTGGATCCATGACATCCCCTAGTCATTCTTCCTTTGGATTCTACAATAAAAAATGTTCCAAATTTGAACCAATCCCCTTGCACACCTCCATGTACGATTTCGTTGAAGAGTCCTACCCTTTGAAATTCCTTGAAGATAATTTTTTTTTATTTTTATCGAGAGTCTTCTTAAGTGACTTTGGTCATTTAAAATGTAATTAACTATAGGGGATTGCCCTTATAGGAAGCATGTCTGAACCCAGCTTAATATAAACCCTATTTAATCCTTTATATAATAGGGGAAATTGTCAGCAAATACAAAGGTTTTGCAGACCAAACGGACGTCATACTTTCCTTAGTTTATTTGATCGAACCTCATCCTCAAGTCTTGTGTTTATCCTTCGGGATAGGTACAGGATTTGAGGTACAGTGCTCTTTCATTTAGTCTTGTGTTTATCCTTCGGGATAGATACAGGATTTGAGGTACAGTGCTCTTTCATTTTAATATGAAAAATATGAGGTCAGTTTGATTTTGTACTTCCACATCCTTCCGAAGCGGGCGACGAGATTTCGATTCCAGCGACCGACAGCTTCTTATGGGCAACCCCACAAACCAACCCGAAATAACGCTAACACTCATAATACTAGAAAACATGAAGGTAGGAGTATTAAGGGGGAAATGTGATTTACAATATTATTGCATATATACACAGAATCTTTAAGTTGTCCCTGGTGAAGGGAAATTTTTTTTTGGGTATTCTTTACTTTAATAAATTGGGGATTTCTTCTTCTCATGGGGGTAGGAATCCACAACTCCCTGTATTGGTGAGATGGCGGCCTCCCCCTAGTGGCTGGGTGAAATTCAATACAGATGGGAATTGAAAGGTTGATAATGCTGGTATTGGAGGTATTGCTAGGGATGAGGGTGGAAAATTCTTCTTCTCTTCTCTTTCGCTTTTGTCACTGGATCTCCTTTGGAATCAGAAGTTCATGCAGCATTCATGGCAGCGTCGGTTGTTGCCCGGCTTGGTTGGCAACATATTTTGATTGAACTTATTGACATCTTTAATGGGAATAAAGAAGTGTCGTGGGAAATCTTATATTATATTAAGTGAGTTAATTGCATCTCCTTTGACATTTCAATTCGTTGGAGCTTCATTCATAGAGAGGGTAATAGTTCCGCAAATTGGCTAGCCATTGCTGGGGCCACGGGCTGCAATATCGTGGTGGGGACTTTTCCATCTTGAGCTTTGCATACCCTGTTGGTTGGGGATCTGTTGGATAGTCTGTTTGTTTGGGCGTAGGGGTTGGATGGGTTTCATATTATGATAATCTTGTTTTTTTTATTTATGAGGTTGATTCACGGTAGCAACAGAATGGTTTCATGTTTTGGGCTCTAAACAGTTTTTTGCTCGGTCCAAGTTAGAGTTCGGTGTAATGCTTTCCATGGGGATGGCTTGCTGAGGTGGGGTTTCAGTGGCAGTGACTATAACAAACATTGGCCTTAGTTGTTCTTCTTTTATTTTGTTAGACCTTAGTCATTCAGTAGGTTGGTTTTGGACGGATACTACTGTGTTTCTAGGAAGGACTTTCTTTTATTCGGTCTGTGCAGATTTGGTTTTAGATTTTGTGCAGGTTTCTCCTTTTGGGGAGCTGGACCTTTTCGCTTCGGATGCTTTCTGCTCCAGTACCTCAACTCTTGCTGAAGATCAATTGTTTGGAGGGGTGTGCCTCGCTTATGTTAATTTTTCTCTCCAAGCTATAGGTTCTTTAGGGGTATACATTCTTATTTTGGCTTTTGGTATACTCTTTCTTTGTATTTGTTTTTTTTTTATTTTTTGGTTGATTTTTACTGTGATAGAGGAACCCCCTATGAGTGTGTAATGTATTTAATTTCTTGCATAGTTCGGGAATCCTCTCCCAAACCTTCATTTTGTACTCAACTTTTGTGATTAACGC
>JXCR01147719.1:38024-54206 GCA_002079205.1 Phalaenopsis hybrid cultivar
CCCCCCCCCCCCTTTAAAGGAGATGTGAGACAGTTAAAATCACCCCTTTATATCCAGAGTGAATTAACATGTTGTCTAAGGGTAATGAGATCCTTCCACGACATTGTTGCAAATGGCTGAGACAACTTGCATAAACAAAGGTCGCAAACCCCACCTTATCATCTATAGAGAACTTTAGATGTACAAATTGTGGGTTATCCTAAAGAACTGACCAAGACAATTCTTTCCTACCCAACATCCATATTTTATTGTTGATGTTGGAAAAATGTTGAAAATTTGGGAACTTTTTGATCACTTTCTGTGGAAATTTAGTAACCATTGGCTCTAAGATAGCTACACGCCAAATCTAATGCACCTTAATAAGGTGCATTATCCTGTGAAGAGAGGTGGGGTGTGTCACCCCTCTCACATTCCAGCAAAGAAAATTAAACATGTGAAGATGATTGCCCATTTCCCTTACTTCTTGGGAGGGAATCAAAGACCTGCCTGGCAGAGAAGGTGCCTAATTGTAACTGCTAATCATCCATCAAATTTTTCAGCTCCAACAATCCTCTTTTCGTTTTTTATTCTTCTGAACTTGCCAATCTTCCTTTAGAGAAGTACTCACAGAGATTAGTCTAACATCTGACCCATCTATTGAAACAATCATTGTGTCATGATCAGAATTCTCCTATACCACTAAGTTAATGGGGGGAGGCCTTCCATCACTCTCCTTGGGACTATTGATATTTTAGATGGTGTCTCCATCATTTAATAAAGGGGTAACTTCTACAATGTCGATTCTCACATCATTTAAAGCTTCATTTTCGAACAAAATTGGGGGTGTTGTAGTTAACTCTTGAGGCACAGGAACTGCCCCTTTGTTGTCTTCAGAGATCAAAGCAGATTCTAAATCTATCTGACCAGTACCACTTGGGATAGCTCTTGATTCCTCTGGATTTAGATGTGCCTTTCCTTGGGCTCTTAATGTGGGATGAAGTCTGAAGCACTTATCATTAGTATGTCCAAACATCTTACAATGAGTACAATAATATGGTTTTTGTTCCATGACTATTGGTTGCTAGTAACCTGTGTGTGTTGAACCCATCCACACCTCTTCAATATGGGGAAGGGTGATATCCCTTTCTACCAAGATTCAAGCTACTAAGGGCCTAGTGAGATTGAATGTAGAAATATCAAGTTTCAAATGTCTCCCAAGTAACTTGCCGATAGAGTATAAGATTTTATGATGAAAGAAACGAAGTTGTAGCTTAGAAAGTTTAAGCCAAATGGGGATTATGGGGGTTCCTTACTAGGATCGAAATCAGGTGTCCACTTTAGGATTTTCATTTGCTTTTTCTTAATAAAAATCCATTTCTTAGAAAAAATTTTAGCATAGTCCTCCTCGGTTTTGAGCAGAATCATAATGTACCTGCTATCAAATAGACCCTTCCATGGGCCAACAAGCTTAAATTCTTCAAAGGTTCTTCCAATAACATCCATACTTGGGTGACCCAATTGAAATTTTCCAATAAGCATTGAAGTGTTCATTTGGTTCATTTAGTTCTTCATCAGTAAAAATGAGAGAAGGCTTCTCATTCTTTTTACTAGCTTGCTTAAAGAGGGGCTCCTGATTAGCAAACCCGTCATGATATGCTTGTGGGAAAACCAAATTATCTGCTAGAGAGGGACCATCCACCATGGAGCCAATAACCTTTGCATAAGAGGACTAGCCAACAAAGTTAGGATCAACATTTAGTAGTGTAGCAGCCATCTCCACACCAAGGACAAAACAAGCAAACAACTATCAAGTAAGGAAATAGAGGCAAGACTCAATGGAATAGTAAATAATTCAAATGCACTTAGCTCGGGAAGTCTTAAAGATGGAGAAAAACAACACCAAAAGGATAGTAAGAGAGGGGGTCTCACTAAAACAGTGAGAACACCATCTGAAAGAACGAGTACCATCAGTGTTACCTGTTGTCGAGTAGCCATGAAACCCCAAACCCTAGCAGATCATCCTCATCCGTCTTTTTATATTATCTTGTATTTTTTTCGGGGGAAAAGATCACTCGTAGCTCCCTACATGTTAATATAAAGAAAATTTACAAAAGGGGGGAGGGGTGGTGGATCCCCAATTTAAAAACAAAAAAAAAATTTAAAACACACTTCTAGAGGTTCCAACTCCCACAGTACAACACACAAAAAAAAGAATCCAAAAAATACAAGCATACCCCAAAAAACACAAAGAACCCAAAAACAAGTATACCTTTGCAGTAAGCATTATAACGCACATGAAAATGAGCAGAGACAAAAATGGCAGCTTCACAGCAATACTTCTAGTCAGAATTTCCCAAAATAAGCATCCAAAGCTCCAAAAAAGATAAACCAACCAGCCGAGCAGCTCCAAAGCAAGGGAGAACATAATAAAAAAAAACCCAACATAAAATCAACAAGAAAAGGGGGAAACCAACATCCATGTAGATCCTCCAAAACAAGAGAAAACATATAATCTGCTTGAGTAGAGAGTGCAGCAAAAAGAAAGCAGTAAAGTAGCAGGTGACCAGTAAGCCCAAAATAGTAAACTCAGGGCATCCAACAAGTGAGCAGCAGTAAAACATTCCCCCTTCAAGAGGGAAAATAGTAACACCTGAAGAAAGTCCTGTAAAAACTAAAACAGAAATGCAGCCCAATGTGCTTGAATTAGAAATATAAGAAACAATAATACTAAAAGGAAACATCCAATAGAGGCTTCAAATTAGGAACAGTAATACAACATATTTCAGCAGTCCCATCTCAATGGGCAACATAATGTAACTCAGTGGTATGGATAAACAACATCTTAAGTTGTCATCCCATATGATTCAGATGTGTGTTAACTTCCATAACTTTTGCTTCAATTGATGTCATGTCATACTCAATTTTAGTGATTTTCTCTGCTATTCCTTTGATACTAACGGTGAGGAAACTGTTGTATAATTCTTGCGCACTCTGACTAACAATCTTCTTTCTCCTTACTTCCTCCTTATTATTTAAATCACTCTCCCAACATGACATTTGTCCAAAACTCTCACTTTTTCAGTTAGAATTTAGGGTTAAATGGAAGTGTGGTGATAATTCTCCTCATACCCTTCTATTTATAAGCTCTAAACTCCTCCTATGACTCCTAGGAATGTCTTAAAACTATATCCCACGTTAGAGCCAACCAAATCTTAGTTAAAACTTCTAAAAACCCAAATTCACACATGTTTTTTAACTGCCGCGCTTAAGCGCCGGTGCTCAATTTAGCACAAGTAAACTTAACGTCCAAATATGCATTCTAACATGTTTAAATTATCTTCTAAGGTCTTAGTATAATAACTAAATCATTATATATTCAAAATACTACCATAATTATCCAAATCACACCCAACAACATAAAAATAGAAACAAACACAAAAATAACTATGGGTTGTTTCCCACAGAGTGCTTGGTTTAACATCATCAGCCCGACATAACCAGTGTTTATTATGGTTGACTCAATATCATAAAATTGTTTAATTTAAGTTGGTCACCTAAAAAATAGGATTTCAGTCTGTGACCATTCACTTTGAATATTTCATGAGTTTTAGAATCTTTGATATCCATAGCTCCATAGGAATAAACTTTCATCACAACAAATGGGCCCATCCACCTGGACTTAAGTTTGCCTGAAAATAATCTTAACCTTGCATTATAAAATAAAACTTGTTACCTTGGCTAAAATATTTTAGTCAGAATCCTCCGATCATGCCAAATTTTCATCTTTTCTTTGTAAATCTTAGCACTTTCATAAGATTCATTTCTTATCTCTTCAAGCTCATTTAATTGCAATAAATTTCTCACCAGCATCCATCAAATTTTAATTAAATTCTTTAATAGCTCAATATGCCTTATGCCAAAGTTCAACTAGTAAGTGATACACATTCCCAAATATTAGCCTGTATGGGGACATTCCTATATGAGTTTTGTATGCAGTTCTATAAGCCCACAAAACATAGTCAATTTTGACTGACCCATTCATTTTGGTTGGATTCACAAATTTTTCCAATATTCATTTAATTTCATGATTGGATTATTCAACCAAACCATTTGTCTGATGATGATAAGCAGTAATAATTCTATGGTTAATATGATATCTCTTTAATAACTTCTCCATTATTGCATTTTTTAAATGACTTCCCCCGTCAGTTATGATTACTTGGCATCCCAAATCAACAAAATATGTTCGTTCTTATTAACCTTGCAACACTTTGAGCATCACATCGAGATAAAATAATAACTTCTATCCATTTGGATACATAGTCTACTACTAACAATATATATAAATTTCTGAAAGATGGTATAAATGGTCCCATGAAATCTAATCACCAAACATCAAATATCTCAACTTCTAACACATAATTGAGGGGCATCTCATTTCTCCTAGAAATATTTCCTACTTTTTGACATCGATCAGAAGTTTTGATATAAGTGTTAACATCTCTAAAGATTGTAGGCCAATAAAATTTAAATTGTAAAATTTTTTATGTTGTTTTATCAACATCAAAATGTCCCCCAAAATCAAAATTATGACATTTTTGTATAATTTCATAAGTTTCTTCTAAAGGCCCAAATATTCAAATAATTAGATCATTTCCTTGTTTATATAAAAATGGATCATCCAAAAAATATGTCTTAGCTTCAGATCAAAATTTCCTCTTATGTTGGTATGTCATTCCGTACGGTATAATATCACTAGCAAAGAAGTTAACAATGTCAGCATACTATGGAACACACCACACTTTAACATTGAACAATTCTTCATCTGAAAAATGTTCATTAATTTCTTTACTGAGTGGTTTTTCTAATTCCAGCCTGGACAGATGATCAACAATTTGATTCTTAGCTCGCTTCCTATCTACTATCTCGATGTCAAATTCTTGCAAAAGAAGAATCCATCTTATAAGTCTTAGTTTTGTATCATTTTTTTTCATTAAATATTTAATAGCGAAATGATTTGTATGCACAGTGCATTTAGTTCCAATTAAGTATGATCTAAATTTATCAAAAGCATATACTACTGCTAATAACACTTTCTCAGTTGTGGTATAATTAATTTGATTTTTGTTAAGAGTTCTACTAGCATAGTAGATAACCTAGAAAATCTTATCATGCTTTTGTCCTAAAATAGCTGCAATAACATAATCACTAACATTATACATCAATTCAAAAGGTTTTCCCCAATCTGGTGAAACAATAATTGGTGCAGTGACTAATTTTTCTCTTAATAATTCAAAAGCTTTAAGCACTCTTTATCAAAATTTAAAATTGCATCTTTTTCAAGTAAATGACATAGAGACTTAGCAATTTTTGAAAAGTCTTTAATATATCGTCTATAGAATCCAACATGTCCTAAAAAACTCCTAATTTCCTTCACACTTATTGGGTAAGAAAAATTAGTGATTACTTGAATTTTTGCAGGGTCTACTTCCATACCATTTTTTGAAATTTGATGTCTCAAAACTATTCCTCCTACTATCATAAATTGGCATTTTTCCCATTTAAGAACTAAATTTGTTTCTTCGCGGCGCTTTAAAACTTTTGATAAATGTCCTAAACATGATTCAAATGAAGTTCCAAACACTGAAAAATCATCCAAAAAAACTTCAATCCCTTTTTCACTGAAATCACAAAAAATAGCCATCATACATCTTTGAAATGTAGCAGGTGCATTTCATAAACTAAATGAAATTCTTCTAAAAGCAAACGTACTATAAGGACTGGTAAAAGTTCTTTTCTCTTGATCCTCAAGAGTTATTTGTATTTGGTGATAACCAATATATCCATCCATAAAACAAAATTATTTATGCCTAGCTAGTCTATCAAGTATTTGATCTAGAAAGGTTAGTGGAAAATGATCTTTCTTAGTGGTAAGATTTAATTTTCTATAATCAATGCATATTCCTCATCCTGTGGCTTATCTTATTGGTATTAACTTGTTAGGTTCATTTAAAGTCACGATCACTCTTCCTTTCTTAGGAACGCAGTGAATCAAACTAACACATGCACTATTTGAAATAGGGTAGATAATTCCAACATTCAACCACTTTAAAATTTCTTTCTTAAAAATTTCTTTCATAATGGATTCAATCTTCTTTGAGGATCAGCCCTAGGTTTGCAGTTCTCTTCCATATGAATTTTATGCATACAAATGGAAGGACTGATTCCTTTTATATCAATAATTGTCCATCTAAAGGCTTTCTTGCAACTTTTTAAAGTTTTCATCAAACTCTCTTCTTCTTCTGTAGTTAGTTTTGAGGAAATTGTAATAGTTAATGTCAAGGAATCACCTAAGAAGACATACATTAAATGTTCAGGAAGTAACTTCAACTCAAGCTCAAGAGGTTTTTCAATTGATGGAAAAAAAGATGTATCTTTTCTGTCATGTCCAAAACTTCAAAACTTTCTCGAACATAATTTGAATCTTCCTTATATAAATCTTCATATTGATCAAATTCCTCTTCTTGCTCGTGTTCCAACTCTCTCATTTCAGATTTCTCTTCATAAGTTGTTTTGAAATGACATTCACTTAAATATATTATTACATCCATTCTAAAACATTTATCATCTTTACCTTTTGTAGGTTATTTCAATGATTTGGAAATATTAAATGTAATTGTTTGATCATTGACACATATTATTAATTCTCCTTTCTACACATCTATCATTGCTCTTCTTGTGTCTAGGAAAGGTCTCCTTAAAATAGTAAGTATCTCCATATCTTCCTCCATATCTAATACGATGAAATCAACATGAAAGAAAAATTGATCCACTTTCTCTCCAGGAAATCTTCTATAACTCCTTTAGGATAGGTTATTGAACGATCTGCTAACTGTAGAGTTATAGTAGTAAGTGATATTTCTCCTAATCCAAATCTTTTAAATATTGATAATGACATAAGGTTGATGCTTGCACCTAAATCACATAAAGCTTTCCCATAAAATATGTCTCATATTGCACATGAAATTGTAAAGCTACTAGGATCTTTAAGCTTTTCAGGAAGCTTTTTCTGAATTATAGTCCTGCACTCCTCACTAAGTGCAACAGTATCATTATCTTAGAACTTCCTTTTTCTATTAAGAATATCTTTCATAAACTTCACATAACTTAGCATTTGTTCTGGAACTTCGGCAAATGGAATATTAATTGTAAGATTAAATTTATAGAAATTTTGAAAATTACTTATCCAACTTTTGTTATCGGAGCCTCTGAAAAAATGGAGGTGATAGTTTTTCCAAAACTTTAAGTGGAGAAATAGGTCTCTCTAAACCTTTCGGAGCGTCCTCTTTTAGTTCTCAATCTCTTCTCTATCTACTTGAGTCTCTTTTTGAACTCTACCTTCCAATTCTCTTCTGCTTCTAAGTTGAACAAATTTTACTTACTCTTTATTCTTATCTCTTGGATTTATTTATGTATTACTAGGAAGTGTTCTTTGAGATCTATTACTTAATGAATTTGCTATTTTTCCAAATTGATTCTCGATATTTTTAATTATAGCTCCTTGACTTTTTAATTGATTTCCCATTTGTAACACCACTTCTTCTATAAACAACTTCTTTTCCTTAAATTGTGGATTACTATTAAAATTGGGAGGATAAGTAGGTCTATAATTACTATTCTCTTGGTTGTTCCAGTTTCTTAATGGGTTTACTTGGTTGTTCTCCCATTGCTGATTATTACCACCCGAAGTATTATTCTAGTTAATGTTAGGATGGTTCTTCCAACGTATGTTATAATAGTTTGAATATGGGTTATTCTGTTTGTTGTTTATGACATTCAAAGTTTCTAATGATGCTTGAGAGTCTACCCTTTAGCCTAATGAATTCTCTTCAATCATGGAAATTGATTGAGAAAAAAATCATTCCAAATTGGTTTAACTTCCTTGAAATTGTAGCAACTTAATTTGCTAACATAGCAAGAGCATCAGTTTCATGAACATTGGCACTTTCTTAAGATTTTCCCTTTAATAATGCCATTGAAAATTATTTTTAGCCATCTCTTCAATTAAAGCATAAGCGTCATTAAATGGTTTTGACATCAATGAAACATCAGCAATGACATTGATAATAAATTTAAGAGATCCAGCTAATCCATTATAAAAATTTTGAATTATTAACCAATTTGGTATAACATGGTGTGGAGACTTTCTTAAGAGTTCTTTAAATCATTCTCATGCTTCAAAAATAGATTCTCCTTCAAACTGGAAAAAAGATGTAATATCATTTCTAAGCTTCACAGTTTTTTATGGTGGAAAATATTTAACAAAGATTTTTGCGCTAAATCACCGCAAGTTATGATAGATCCAGGTGATAACGAATGTAACCATATCTTAGCTTTATCCCACAATGAGAAAGGAAATAATCTAAGTTTTGTAGCATCATCTGATACACCATCATATTTAAATGTAGCACACAATTCTAGAAAATTGGCAAGATGCAAAATTTAGATCTTCAGTTGATGTTCCCCTAAACTGATTATTTGATATAATTTGGATAATAGCATGTTTAAGCTCAAATGAATTAGCCACTACAGCTGGTTTTTGAATACTACAATGAAGTTCATCCACTATAGAGTTTGCATAATCTCTTAAAGGTCTAAACTCTTCAACATTTTGATTATTTTAATTTGTCATTTCTTGAAATTTTCAGTAATTTTTAATTTTTTAATTATTCTCATAGTTCTTTCTAATTCAGAATCGTAAGGCACAAGTCCTACAGAACCTGAACTACACATATAATACTATAAAAAACATAAAATAAAAATAAAATAAAAATGAAAACACACAAACAAGATCTTAATATAAAAACAACACTACAATATTCCTATAATAAATATTGAAGTTTAAATAAGACTTTGTAAAAATAGAAATTTTTCTTTCTAAATACTCGTTTTTGAAAATTTTAATAATTTTCCTCCGTTTCCACGAAGACGATGCTAAATAATTGATCCTGACTTTCTTTATAGATGTAAAATGTGATGCATGTGATTATATGCTTAATTCCCTTAATAGTGATTCTTAATTTGCAACATCACCAAAAAATTGATCCTAAGTAAAAGCTAGGTAAGTTTTTCACTATGAAGCAAATAAGAATACAATTATAATATTTAAATATGGGACGCAAGTATACGTATCGTTGTCAAGTAATATATGACTTTTTGATTAAGCCCCGAATGTCGAACCTATAGAGAAACTGGCTAAATGAAATTTATAAAGCTAGAAAGTTTCGATAAAAAAAAAATCTACTTAGCAAAATATTCTTACTTGAACTTAAGGTGTTATAATAAGAATGAAAATTCAATTCTTTTTGTAATTTTTTATTTATGAAAATAAAATAAACAACTAATTAACTTAACTAAATATTTGCAAGATGAAGGTAATATAAGTAACTTATCTTTTTCCTTAGCACGAATCAATAATAAGTATAGAAACTCTGTTATGGAAGTATGCAAAATGTATTGTGTTAAATATGAGCAATAATATTCTTTACCCTTATTAGAGATACTATAAAGAACATTAGCTAATATATAGTTTGAATAGTCTTGAAGACCGGTTAGGTAGGGAAGATATTAGCTCACTCTAAAGTCCATCTTCTCCCTCCACCTAACGGTTAACATCTAGTATAAAAACCTAAAACTATAAATTAAATTGGGAGCTTTAGCTTGTCACTATAAAGTCCTCTAATTCTACACACTTGAAAAGTTTATTTCTCTATTTATTTGCACTCAACCCCTGAACTACATTCTCATCCATGAAATCACTATGTGATTTTAACCATTTGTTGACTGAGAAAATACCATCTCAGATCTGACATGTTCTCACAAAAGGTATTAACATCTTAATTGGCCAAATCAAGAAGTAAATGAAGTATAAGGTTTCAAATCATCACAACTTGGATCCCAAAAAATATAGTTGTGTAAAATTTATAAGGTCGACTTCGCTTTGTAACAGCGTTAAAAACTTGATGTGGTATTTTATGAATAATAACGTTAAGCACTTAAAGTTGGGATTCTACGCAATTATACGTATCATTATCAAGTAATATAAAAGTTTATGTTTAAGTCCCAAATATCGATCCCACGAGGAAGGTTTAAATTTGAAATGATAAATTAATTAAGAAATTTATAAAAATCAAAAAAAATTACTGTCACTAATTTTGTTCATTTAAGATATTATCAAAGCTAAATTATTTGCTACTAGAAGAATTTAAAATAAGGTTTTAAAATTAATAACTACTAAACTATGTTTATGTGATGAAGTTTTCTAATATGAAAAAGCATCTTTCCCACTACAATGAGTTTTTGGTGAAATGAGATGAGATAAAAGGTTTAAATATGTATTGTGCCAAATAGGAGCAATTTTAATTCTCTATCCTGATTCAGTGTTGTAGAAAATCATTGGCTAATCTTAGGTTTAGTCCCTAAATTTGTGGCTAGGCTAGGAGTATACTGGCTCCCACTCCAGAGCTCCCAATTCCCTTCCCCTGAAGGCTAACTCTCGCTTTAGTTTTTAAACATTAAGATCGAATTGGGGATTTTTAGTCAGTCACCATAAAAATCTCCAATTCTACACCCAACAAAGTATATTTTCCTATTTATTTGCACTTAATTCCAGATGAAATACTCCTTCATGGACTTAAATGTGATTCTCACTATGTTGTAGAACTCATACTCTATTTTCCGGATCATATGTTTCATAAAATATTTTAACAATTAAATTGGCCAGATCGAAAAGTAAATTAAGAGCGGAGTTGAAAAACCATCAAAATTTATTTTAAATTTTAATATTGGCACTTCCACAATATCTCTTCATTTTACCATATCTCAGAGTAGGGAGAAAGATAAAGGAATCTACTCAGACATCATGATAAAGATATAACAAAACACAAATTTCATATATAAAAGAGAGTTCATACAACAATAATAAATAAATAACACTTATCTAAAACTCTTTCTCAAAGCAAATCCTTTGTAGCCTCTTTTAGGAAATGTAGGAAGAAAAAATCTCTCACTTCTCTTCCTCTCCAACACTTCTTAGAGAAGAATTCACATTTAAACTCAACAAAAAAACTCAAAACTATAAAAATAATAACTCACTAATGGTGTGAGATGGCGTGGAATATAGGTGTGTGAAGAGGAAAAATTAAATGAGTGGAAGAAGTTGAAATGGTATGAAGGGGGGTTTCTGATCAAATTTTGGCCCTAAATAGAGCTTAGGTTGGTTATCCAATAGGTATATCCAAAAACTCTTCAAAAAGAATCCAAATTCGTCAAATCTTCTAGAAATAGGCTATGCACCGACACTAGCATCGTCGGTGCCATAGGACATCTATTTAATTCCTTCGTCTCTGTCAAACGACACTATCGGTACAATTCTTAACTTCTCTATTTTTGCTCCAAATTCAATCCTTTTTACTTCCTTTTTGCTTCAAGTCCTCAAAATTAACAACCTGCAATAAAATATAGAAAATATCTTCAATTAAAGTACAATATCACAAAAAATGAGTATAAAATATTGGTATAAAAATGCATATATTTATGGTTTATCAAACTTCTTCCAACATTGAGGTCTGATAATTCACACAACTTCCTTTAAATAATTAATCTCTTATCATTTTAAGGAAAAAGATAAAAAAACCTACTCAAAATTCATGGAGAAAACACAACCACAAATGAGTTTAAAAGTAGAAATCATGCACATAAACAAGAAATCTAAATTAAAACCAAATGCAGTCACAAAGATAAACACTTATCTCAACTCCACTCCTCTAAATAACTTGAAGTTCCTTTGAAAGCTCTTCCTTCACTCACAATACAAACTAACATTAAAGATAAAAAGAAAGTGGTAGGCGGTGATGGTCAGCGAAGGATGCAGTTACTAAGATGAATGGTGGTTGTGGATGTCTAATGGCTGACCTCTCTTCTTTGGTGATCCAAGTCTTTTTTAAGAAAATCCAAAAGGTGCATTGGTGTCTCTTCAAAATGTGTCTCCATTCAATGAATCTTCTAGAAGTTCCTCCTTTCAAAAGCCAATTGAATGAATTTTTGTGTCCATGGACCATTTCTCACATTTTTACCAAGGGTTGCTTCAAGCACCTCTATAAAAAAATTATTAAAATTTAATAAATCATCAAATAACTACTTTTGACACTTAACTGCGAGGTACATGGCGCTTAGGCATGGCTCTCTTTGAATAACTAGCGCTTAGGCACCCTAGTTCATTTTTGCACCTTCATCATTTTTGCTCCAAATTTGATTCTTTTTCACTCTTTTTAGCATTTTTCATCCATTTGAATGTACCTAAAAGAGAAACACACAAATATATTTCATTAAAGCACAATATCTCAAAAAAAGGTATAAAAATGTGTATTAAAATACTATATATTTTAGGTGTATCAGCATACTGATACACCAAAATAATATGTTATTTTAAGTATATATTTTATACATATTTTTTGTGATATTACACTTTAAAGAAGAATATTTTGTGTTTTTGTTGCATATATATTATTTTTAGGCATTTGGAGTAAAAGTAGCAAAATTGACAAAATTTGGAGCCAAAATAACAAATTTTGGGAATCTGGAGCATGATGCGCCATATTGACACATGATGCTTCGTTTGACAAAGCCTCGGTGCATGATGTGATAGCTTTTTGAGGATTAAGGTAGTTCGAGACAAATTTTGTGTGAATTTTCAAAGGGACACTTGTTATAAACACCTTTTGGAGTAATTTAATTCATTTAGACACTTTAAAAGGTTCTTTTATGAAGGGATGTGTCTCTTAGATCAAATGACACATCTTTTAAATTCAAATAAGTTGACTTTTAAAGGGAATTTTAAATTCATTTTGAAAAGAGGGAGCCCAAAATAAAAAAGGGAGACTTCAAGGAGTTTGTGTGTGACATGAAAGGGGGTTGCGTGAAAAGCAAGCAGAAGAGATAGAGAGAGAAAGTCAAGGGCTTGGAGATTTTGTTCTATGGTTGTAAGAGGAGAGGGAAGGTGAGAGATTTTTTCTTCATTAAAATTCTAAGAGAGAATTGAGAGTGCATGTAAAGAGAGAAAAGCTTGAAGAGAACATCTAAGGATTTACTTGGGAAGGATTGTGAGATAAGTTGTGTATTTTATTTCTTTTATTTTGTAAACTTATTTTTGTATATGAAATTCATGTTTTGTCGAATCCTTCTCATGAATTTTGAGTAGTCTTCTTTATCCTTCTCCCTACTTTGAAATATGATTTTGTAAAGATGTAATTTTATTTTCTTTGATTTTAAATGTTAATAACTTATGATTATTCAAACTCTGATCTTTATTTACTCTTCAATCTGACCAATTGAAATATTAAAATGTGTTGAGAAACATATGTTCCAAAAGGGCTATGATTTCTACAATATAGGGAAAATCACATTTGATTTAATGAGAGAGTATGTCATCCATGGAGTTTGGTGAAAATAAATAGGGAAATATACTTTGTTGGATGCAGAATTAGAGTTTTTAAGGTGACAGATTAAAATCCATATTTTAGTCCATCTGATTAGAAATTGATGTGAGATTGTTAGCCCTCAGGGGAGGGAGTAGTGTGAGCTCCGGAGGGGTAGCCAATATCCTCCCAGCCTAACCACGAAATTATGGACCAAACTTTGGATTAGTCAATGTTTTTATAACNTCTCATGGGAGAGAGTAGTGGGAGCTTTGGAGTGGTAGCCAATATCCTCCCAGCCTAACCACGAAATTATGGACCAAACTTTGGATTAGTCAATGTTCTTTATGCACTCGGAAGAAGGTAAAGAATAAGATTGCTTCTATTTGACACAAAATACTTTATATATATATATATATTCAAATGATTTTTATTTCTTCACAAACCATATACTCATTGTAAAGGGGAAGGATGCTTTCTTAAATTTGAACTTTTTGTTATAAAATCTTAGTTTTAATTTTTGTAAATTTACTTTTGAAAATTTAGCATTTAGTTTAGTTAATATTGTCTTCCAACTGCATTTTAATTTGTGTTCAGTTGTTACTTAATATTCAAATTTCGCACCTTTTTATATTTTTAAAATAATAATTTACATTATAATCTTAGCAACTTATTTACAAGCATTTCCAATTCTCCCGTGGGATCGATATTTAGGACTCCATTAGACCTTTTATTACTTGAGTGATACGTAGACTTGCATTATTTTTAAAAAGAGATTTTGGCAGTTTAATGATTATTAAAAGATCAAATTATTTTAATTGAAGTTATTTTGTTGGGATTAATTTGCATATTTGTTGTTATATCTGTCGTGTGTTTTGTAATATTGAAAAATATTTGCAAAACTAATACACTAAATCCACCCGCATCAAGTTTTTGGTGACGTGCTAGGGAGGTAACATAAAGTAGTAGTAATTTATTTTATAATTTATAGTATTCTTATTTAAAAAAAAAAAACTAAAGAAAAGTGTGTGTTTGTAGTTTATTTTGAATATTTTCTTATTTAAGTGTATTTGCTTATTTTTAAATTACTTGTTGTATTTGTTTATGCGTAGTGTAAGATCTAAAAATTTAGTACATTACAATGTTGAGTTAGAAAAAAACAATTATAAAAAATTAAAAAAAAAAACAAAAAGAGATAGACCATATTAGCAAAATGGCTTACAATTTGAATAATGCTGGAAATGAAAATGAACATCATCAGAGACCTTTAAGAGATTATGTTAATCCTACAACAGATGAGATTCATTTAAGTATACAAAACTCTATTGTAGGTGCCAAGTCATTTGAGCTTAAACCTGCTATTATCAAAATTGTTCAAAACAATTAGTTTGGGGGAACACTAATCCCCGATAATTATAGTTGTGAAAAATTTATAAAATTGACTTCGCTTTGCAATGACGCCAAAAAGTTAATGTGTTGTTATATGAATAAGAAATTTAAGAAATTTATGTTGGGATTCTACACAATTATACATATTATTATCAAGTAATATAGGACTTTTTGTTTAAGCCCCAAATATCAATCCCACAAGGAAGGTTTAAATTTGAAATGATATATTAACTAGGAAACTCACAGCAATAAAATAAAATTATTGTCACTAATTTCGAATATTTAAGGTACTATCAGAAATAAGTTATTAACTACCAGTAAAACTGTAATGTAAAGTTAAACAATAACTACCAAACTATGTTTATGTGATGAAGTTATCTAATATGAAAAAGCATCTTTCCCACTACAATGAGTTTTTGGTTAAATGAGATGACATAAATGGTTCAAATTTTTATTGTACCAAATAGGGAAAAAATTAATTCTCTACCTTTATTCAGTGTTATAGAGAATCGTTAGCTAATCTCAGGCTTAGTCCCTAAATCCGTTGTTAGGCTGGGAGGATATTGGCTCTCACTCCAGAGCTCCCACTTCCCTTCCTCTGAAGGCTAACGCTCGCTTTAGTTTTTAAACACTAAGACCAAATTGGAATTAAGTTTATTTCCGTATATTTCCCAAAAATTTATATTTCCCAAAAATTTATATTTCCGTAGATATAACACTTTTCCCTAAAATCTCTAATTCTACACCCAAAAATGTATATTTCTCTATTTATTTGCACTTAATTCCATGAACAAAACACTCCTCCATGGAATTAAATGTGATTCTCACTCTGTTGTAGAACTCATATTCCATTTCTTGGATTATATGTTTCACAACAGATTTTAACATTTCAATTGGTCAGATAAAAAAGTAAATTAAGAATGGTGTGGAAAACCCATCACAATTTATTTTATATTTTAAAATTGACACATTCAAATTATCTCTTCATTTCACCATATCTCATAGTAAGGAGAAAAATAAAGAAAACTACTCAAAATTCATGAGAAAAATACGACAAAACACAAATTTCATATATAAAAGAAAGTTTGTACAGCTATAATAAACAAACAACACTTATCTGAAACTCTTTCTCAAAGCAAATCCCTTGTACACTCTCTTGGACTCTTTCTCTCTTTACAAGACTCTTGATTCTATCTTAAAAGATGTAAGGAAGAAGAAATCTCTCACTTCTCTCCCTCTCCAAAATTTATTAGAAAAGAATTCACACTTAAACTCACCATAAAACTCAAATAACTAACTCAAAACTCTAAGGAACTAAAGGACTAATGGGGGGGGGGGG
>JXCR01147719.1:54242-96696 GCA_002079205.1 Phalaenopsis hybrid cultivar
GGGGGGGGGGGCTTTTTCTAATCAATTTTTGCTCTAAATAGAGCCTAATGTCAGTTTTTCAAGATTTGCATTAAAAAAATCTTCAAAAAGCGTCCAAATTTGTCGAATCTTCTACAAACAGGCCTTGCGCTGACAATGGCGTCATCGACGCCAGTGGCCCTTTGATTAATTCCATGCTTTGTATTAAATGGCGCTGTCGACACCCAGTCCAGTGCTGTCGGCGCTGAACATTTCCTCTAAAAGCCCATTTTGACTTCAAATTCCATCTATTTTGCTTTCTTTTTGCTTCAAGTGCTAAAAATTAATAACCTGTAATAAAACATGAAAATAACCTTTATTTAAAGCGCAATATCACCAAAAATGAGTATAAAATATAGGTTTAAAAATACATATATTTTTAGTGCATCAAAATCCCCAAACTTAAATGTTACTTGTCCTCAAGTAACTTCTTTACTACATAAAAATATTGCTTATGGTAAAGAATTTTTTCTTCTAGATTTCCATATTTTGGTCTACTAAATATAATAGCATAACTTAAGAAAAATTTAAAATAACTCTAGTTAATACTAAATGTATAAGAATATCTAGTAGTCAAGACTAAAGTTTCTGATTCTTTATTCTTTTCAAGGAAAATTATAAAATTTCATATTAAAGCCACCTAGAATATCCATATAAAAAAGAACTTCAAGAAAAATTTATTAGTAAATATGTTAATACTTAAATATAGGTTTAGAGAATGTAGCCAAGCCTTCTTCTTTAAGTTGAATTAAGTGAAGCCAATTTTTTATTAGGCATCTCCTCAAGCTTCTCCTCACATTTTTTTCTTTTCTTTTCTTTTAGGATCATCTTCAATCCTTTTTCTTTTCTCTGCTTTTTTTTATGTGAGCATTACTATATTTGGATAGCCTTTCATGATTTTAAACTTCACTATCCTCTTCTTAAAGTTAAAAACTTTTCACATTCCTTCACTTTATAAATTCATATTAGCTTTGAAGATTTTTCATAAAGTTTTTTTCTTTTCTTCTTACATGAAACTCTAAGATTTTTAATACTTCAAAAGTACAAATTCCTTTACTTACAATGGAAAAAGCATAATCTTATTCTTACATACCAAATACCAGAATCTCAAAAATTAACCTTTATTATTAAAATTTTTTTACTTAAGTTTACTATATATTTAGAAACACAAATATAGTTATCTAAAGTCACCCTCTAATACCAAAGGTCATGCTAAATTAAAATTTTTGAAAATATAGCTAATTGAGGAAAAATAAAATTAAGTTTCTTTCTTTAAAAAGGAATTTATCTTTCCCCCCAACCTAAATTCTTAAAAGATTTAGCATGAAAAACTTAAAAATAAAGGGTGAAAGAAAACATTTAATACATAAAGAAAAGTCTTACCTGTTGAAGGTCTGATATTGAAACTTAACTCTGAAATATTGCAGGTACTAATATGAAAAGCTACAAGACTTAAATAATTAAATAACACATAATACATATAAAAATTTGCTGAGAAAGAGTTAACTACAAATACAATCAATAAAGAACTAAAAATTAACAATAGTACTAAAATAATTTCTAATGCAAAAACAATTTTACAATTTACTGTTCATAATCAACATAACATCTAAAATAAAGCAAAGTATGACAATCTAAAAACAAACAATAACAATAATAAAGAAAAACCAACTGTAAACTATACAAAAGATCAAACTATGCTAAGTAAACATCACCAGTCATCATCATCATCTTCTTCTTCTACATCAAAGTTTTGTTGCTGATACGAGGAAAAGATAGGGTGACTAGGAAACTGAACTGAGTGGTCACCCCTCATGTATCTAACCATCTCATCATCATAAGCAAAACATAATCAAACTTCTGTTTCATTAAATTGTCATTATGTGCATTTCTGGCCTCTATATTTTTCATCCTTCTTTTTATCCTTAAGATATCTCCTTGTTGGATCATAATCTGCTCCATAAGTCCCTGGAGAGTAAGGGTACTAGACGTAGAAGGAATATCCCTTCTCTTACTTCCAGATCTCCATCCAACATGAGATTCATAAGTCTTAATATTTGCAGACCCATTAGGTTTTAGAGGTTCAATCCTCTCCTCATCCATTCCAAAATCAACTTCTGTCTGCTCATATAATGTGAAAATCAGGGCAGGATGTGCTAATCCACTAGTCATCTCACCCAAAACAATATAATGAGTGTTCCAATAAATAATAGAGCTTACATCTATCCTACTCATCTGTTGAATACAGAAGTTCAGGATGGCTCTATCTCTAGTAACTTCACTATGGTGGTTCGTAGGTGTCATTATGGCTGATATAAAATAATGTCAAGCCTTGGAGACTACATTTAACATAGAAAGAGGGAAGTTTACCATAAAATTATTCTTCAACTTCCAAGCTCATTTCCCATCAGCAAGAAATGAAATAACTTCCTTCAGTGCCTCATTTATAGCAGAGAATGCTTTGTACTGACAACTATATAGTTCCTCCAACTGATAAAATTCATTTATTCTCCTTGGGGTGAGTTCAACCATTTTTCCACGAACATAGACGTGGTGATCAGAAGTTTTTCTAAAGTTGGCATAGAACTTCATGACTACACAAATAATACCCTTGGCAGCAAAGTAACAGAAATTCTCCTACTATAAAGCTACAATCAATCTCTCAACTTCACCACCTAGATTTTTGGAAGCTGGATCCTGAATTACTTTGTTGTAACTAGACTATTGAAATAAATGCTAGCTTTGTAATTGACAATTTTATCATCAAAATCCACTTTCGTCCTCCCTTTGCTCATTTTCGGTGCCATGGTAATCTAAGAAAAATTGATAAAATCCAAAAAAATACCCAAAATTCTGAAAATCTGTCACCCTAGAAATCCACTTTCGTCTTCCCTTCACTATGTGGAAAATTCTAAACTTAAACCTACTAAGTAAGAGTTCTTCACCAAAGAATTTTTTTCAAAATCTTCCCAAAAATTTTAAAATTTTGGATCTCAGCAATGTAAGAGAAATCCTTGATGAAAGTAAAAAAATTTGAGTTCAAAGTGTAGCTCTTACTAAGAGAAGATGAAATCTGAACTTCTTTTGCCTTCAAATTGACTCAAATCCAAGTACTAATAAACCCTAGGTGCACAAATCGGAGGTTAAAGGTAACTGAAGGGGGTAAAATTTTGATCATCAAAATCTACCTTTCTCCTTCCTTTGCTCGTTCTAGGTGCCATGGTAAATCTAAGAGAATTTGATAAAATCCAAATAAATTTCCAAAAATTCCAAAAATCATACCGTGAAACATTTTAAAATTAAATCTACTAAGTAAAATTTCTTCACCAAAGGATTTTATCAAAATCTTTCAAAAAAATCTTTAAATTTTGGATCTTGACAATGTAAGATAAATCTTTGGTGAAAATAATAAATTTTGAGTTCAAAGTGTAGCTCTTACCAAGAGAAGATGAAAGCCAAACTTTGTTTCCCTTAAAATCACCTCAAATCCGAGCAATAGCAAGCCCTAGGCATAAAAAGCAGAGGTTGAAGGTGATTCAAGGGGGTCAAAATGGTGTTTCACTGTGTAAATCACAAATTTTATGTGTGTTTTGGTCGGCTCAGGTCGAGGGCGCTGTCGGCATCCATGCCGGCGACGTCGGCGCTAGTGGCAAAAAAACTCTTATTTTAATTTTTTCAACTTTCAATTTTCTTTCAATTTAATCCAAAGTTTATTTTGTCTTTTTGAACATTAATTTTCATCTAAAAATAATTCACAAATAAACATTTTCACAAACAACACCATATTAAATTTTATATATGAAAGTACGCTTTTTACAAATACATTTTTCTAATCATATTTCCACATCTTCAAAGCAAACTAAATTATAATTCAGCGTTGAAATCAAGCCACAACACTAGAATGCTGACACAAAACTATACACATAATCAAAGTTCTAAAGCAAAGTAAAGTAAATTAAATCCACACAATTACATTAAAACATAAGTATTTTAAAATAGTAGAGAGTCCAACTTCTTCAATTAATCTACCTCATCTTCAAGTACTTTCTCCTCCTCTAATATCTCCCATATACTTATAATGAACATACAAATTTTATAAGGGTTGGTACGAGAATTAATTAGTCAAATTTTCATTGATCCATCCATTTTTCTTGAACATCTACATCAATCCTGCTTCAATTGTCCCAGTATGGTCAAAGTTCTCCTTCTTTCTCCAATCTATGTGATATAAAAGGTAGTTAACATTTCCTATTGCATTCGTAATACTCCATAGTTCTCTTTCTATTTTCCTCAGTCCCTTCTCCAAAGTTATTGAACTTCCAACTATTGGTGGCATCAATGGTGTTGAAACATGTGATGAATGATCCAAAATACAATCAATGCTTCATTTCCATTCCCTATATAATTTCCATCAATAGGAATCATGGGCTCCAAATATAGTAAAACTTTTTTCCAACTTTCATATAGAACTTGAGATTGACTACAAAGTAGGAAAATTATAGAAGGATGCCCAACTCCATATATTGGCCTATTCATAATAATACCCATAACAAATTTGAAAATAATTGACCCTACATCAATGTGTTTTTCCATTTGAATGCAATAGTTTAAAATGACACATTCTCTTGTAACTTTACTAATCTTCATCGTAGGGAGTAGTTTTTCAGATATGAAGAAATTCCATTGTTTTGAAATTGGATTAAGCAGCGAAGAAGAGAAACTAACGTATCCCTCATCTTTAATTTCCCAATTATCATGTTCATCTGTCAGAAAATTATATACTTCTTGCATCATATCTTTCATTGGGATAAAATTTGTATAATGACAGATTGGAATGTTTTCTATCACATACAAATCATTAATTCGACTTGGAGAAAATGGTACAGCCTTACCTCAAACAAAGATAACTCCTTGGGTAATTCCATGTAAGTTAGCATAAAACTCCATTACTATGAGTACTACAACTACAGCGGTAGTGTAGCACATAACTTTCGAATGCCTTTGTACAATGATTTTCTCGATCTGTGAACTTGGATTACTCACTCCATGATTGACAAAGCCTCTCTCTTTGATAAATGTCTTCTTCGTGATTACTTTATCGTATAATCTCTGCGCGTCAAAACTGATAAACTTTCTTCTATTGAAAACTCCATACCTTGAAGTATTTTTGGAATTGGAAGCCATGAGATTCAAAATTAGGAAGTTTTTGGACGTCTAAGTCAGTTTTTAGGACTTTAAAAACACATCTTGGTGGTTATTGTGGCGCAAAATCTCGCCAAAGTCTGTCAAAATCGTTCAGCGTGTGGAAAATGCTCGGGATGCCGTCGGCGCTCCTGATGGCGCTATCGACGCCATGCTCCTTTTGGCAGGCGTCACTGGCACTAGAGGCCAAATTCGCGTCTGAAATATTTTTTGTTCAATTTGATTCCAAATTTTCCTCAAATATCAATATTTGTCTTAATTTATGATATATAAAATTGCCTAAGACTTAAAAATACTATTATTTCCTAATACATAAACACACTTATTAAAAAAAATAGCAATATATAAATATATCGATTTATATATGGGTTGGCTCCCACAAAGCGCTTGGTTTAACGTCATCAACCCAACATACCATTTGTTTAGTTGGGTTGACTTAACAATAAAACTTCTTTAAATTGTGGTATGCATCCTTCATAATTATTTTTCAATCGATGCCCATTAACTTTAAATATCTTTCCAGTTTTAGGATCCTTAATAACAACAGTTCCATAATGGTAGACTTTATTCACTTTAAATGGTTCTAAGAACCTAGATTTCAATTTTCCTAAAAATAATCTCAATTTTGCATTATACAGTAAAACTTCTTGTTCAAGTTCAAACTTCTTCTTAAAAATTTTCTGATCATGTCATATTTTCATTTTCTTCTTATAGATTTTTACATTATCATATGCTTCATTTCAGATCTCCTTAAGTTCATTGAGTTACAATAATCTTTTCTCACCAACATCTTTTAGATTAAAATTAAATTTCTTAATAGCACAAAATGCTTTATGCTCCAATTCTACTGATAAGTGTCATGTTTTTTTCAAAAATAAATCTGTATAGGGACATTTCTATAGGAGTCTTATAAGCAGTTCTATATGCCCATAATGTAGTATCTAATCTAGCAGCCCAATCCAATTTATAAGCATTTACAGCTTTTTCTAAAATTCATTTTATTTCATGATTCAATTTCTTTGCTAAACCACTAGTCTGAGGATGATAAGCAGTAGAGAATCTATGCATAATATCTTATTTCTTAATCAATTTTTCGATTCTCTTATTTCTATTATAATATCCTCCATCCGTAATAATTACTCTCGGCATTCCATATCTTGTAAAAATATTTTTAATTAAAAATTTAGAAAACACTCTGAGCATCACATTTAGGTAGAACAATAACTTCAATCTAATTGGACATATAATCAACAACAAGTAATATATATAAGTTTCTAAATGAAGACATAAATGGTCCCATAAAATTAATCCTCACACAAAAAATTTCAACTTCCAATGTGTAATTTAGAGGCATTTCATTTTTTCTAGAAATATTTCCTACTCGTTGACATCGATCACATGTTTTAATATATTTATTAACATCTCTAAAAATAGTTGGTCAATAAAATCCAACTTGTAAAATTTTATATGCAATTTTATCTATTCTAAAATGCCTTTAAATTCAGAATCATGACATCTTTCAACTATCTGTTGAGTTTCTTCATAAGACACACACCTTCTCATAATTAGATCTTTACATTATTTATACAAATATGGTTCATCCCAAAAAATAGAATTTTGAATCATATATAAATTTCTTTAATTGTTGATTTTTATTATCTAGTGGTAGAATATCACTTGAAATATAATTTACTATATCGGCATACCACAATGTAGCTATTTAATAAATACTATATAATTGTTCATCAAGGAAAATTTCTAAAATTTCATTTGCAAAATTATTTAATATTTCTTTTTATAGTCTAGAGAAATGATCAGCTATTTGATTATCATTTCCCTTTCTATCAACTACAGTAAAATCAAACTCTTGTAATAGAAGTATCCATCTAATTAACCTTGGTTTAGAATCCATCTTTTGAATTAAGTATTTAATAGCAGAATGATCTGTATGTACTATACATTTAATTCCAATTAAATAAGGTCTAAATTTATCAAAGGCATAAAAAATAGCTAATAACTCTCTTTCAATAATAGTGTAGTTAATTTGAGCATCATTCAAAGTTTTACTTGCAGATTATATTACTTAAAAATTTTGTTGTGCCTTTGTCCTAAAACAGCTCCAATAGCATAATCACTAGCATCTTACATTATTTCAAATGGTTTTTCGCAGTCAGGTGGGACTATTATAGGTTCAGTGATTAATTTCTCTTTCAATAGTTCAAATGCTGTAATACATTCCTCATTGAAATCAAAATTTATATCTTTTTCTAAAAGTTGGCATAATGACTTAGTTATTTTTGAAAAATTCTTTATATAACGGCTGTAGAAACCATCATATCCTAGAAAATTTCTTACCCCTCTGACCGTAGTTGGTAGTGGTAATTTTTCAATAACTTGAAGTTTTGCAGGATCTACTTCCATTCCTTTTTCAGAAATTTTATGCCTAAGTACAATTCCTCCTACAACCATAAATTAACATTTTTCCCAATTTAATACTAGGTTGATTTTTTCACATAATTCCAGAACTTTTTCTAAATTATTTAAGCATAATTTAAATGAAGTCCTAAACACAGAGAAGTCATATATAAATACTTTCATTCCATGTTCAATCAAATTACTAAATATTGACATCATACATCTTTGAAATGTCGTAGGTGCATTGCATAATCCAAAATGCATTCTATGAAAAGCAAATGTTCCATAAGGGCTTGTAAATGTTGCTTGTCTTGATCCTTAGGAGCAATTAAAATTTGATGATAACCAATATATCCATCCAAAAAATAGTAATATTTGTTTCCAACCAATCTATCCAACATTTGATTTAGAAAGGGTAAAGGAAGGTGATCTTTTCTGGTGGTCTAGTTTAATTTTCTATAGTCTGTTCAAATTCGCCAACCGATAACTTGTCTTATTGGAATTAATTCATTTTTCTACTTCAACAATCACTCATCCTTTCTTTGAAACACAGTGAATTGGGCTTACCCAAGCACTGTCTGAAATAAGATTTATAGTTCTAGCATCTAACCATTTTAAAATTTCTTTTTTAACAACTTCTTTCATTACTGGGTTTAATCTCTTTTGAGGATCACCTTTAAGTTTGTATTGATCATCAAATAGAATTCTATGTATATAAATTGAAGGACTAATTTTTTTAATATCTACTAAAGTCCATCCAAAAGCCTTTTTATATCTTTTTAACATTTCTATTAATTTTTGTTCTTAAACTTTAGTTAACACGAAAGATACAATAACAGACAATGTAGATGAATCTCTTAAAAATACATATTTTAAATGAGCAGGTAATACTTTCAATTCAAGTTCATGTGGTTTAATACTTGAAGGAATAAGATTTTTATTATCATTTTCTAACAAATCTAAAATTTCAAATTTGTCCTCAATATAATCTAAATTTTCTTCTTTTATTTCATCCTCCTTTTCACTAGATTCTTCTTGCTTTAATTTTTCTTCAACCTCTTTCTTAAATTGCTCATTACTTAGATAATCGGTAACTTCCATCCTAAAATATTCATCGTCTCTTTCTATTGCAGGATATTTCATAGCTTTTACAATATTAAATTTTACTTTTTGATCATTAACTCTCATTATTAATTCTCCTTTTTGCACATCTATCACAACTCTCCCAGTTGTAAGAAATGGTCTCCTTAAAATAATAGGAATCTCTTTATCTTTCTCCAAATCTAATACTATAAAGTCTATAGGGAAAATAAATTTACCCACTTTTACTAATACATCTTCTATAACTTCTTTAGGATAAGTGATTGATCAATCAACTAATTGAAGAGTTACAGTAGTAGGGGAAATCTCTCCTAAATCTAAATAATTAAAAATTGATAGAGGTATAAGATTGATACTCGCTCCTAAGTCACGTAAGGCTTTTCCATAAAACTTTTCACCAATTGCACAAGGTATAGTAAAACTACTAAGTTCTTTTAACTTTTTAGGAAGCTTTTTCTAGATAATAGCTCTACACTCTTCAGGAAGTGCAACAGTCTCATGATTTGCAAACTTCCTTTTCTTGTTTATTAGATCTTTCATAAATTTCATATAACATGACATTTGTTCCAAAGCCTTAATGAAAGGAATGTTTATCGCTAAATTTTTAAGGATTTCCAAAAATTTTGTAAATTGTTTGTCTTTATTCTTCTATTTTAGTCGTTGAGGAAACGAAGGTAATGGTTTTTCTTGAGGAACTTGTGTTTGTTCATTTTCATTATGGTCACTTTCCATCTCTTCCTTCTCCTCATCAACTTCAGTTTCTCTATGGATTCTTGTTTTAACTTCTTTTCCACTTTGTAATTGAATTGCTTTAATATATTCCTTATTTTGATCTTTGGGATTAACTTCCACTGTACTCGGAATTTCCTGAAGGTCTGTTACTAAGTGTAGTAGCAATATGTCCTCATTGATTTTAAATATTTCTAATAGCAACCCCTTGATTATGTATTTGATTTCCCATATTCAACATTACCTCTTCCATTGTTAACTTCTTTTCCTTAAATTGTGGCTTAGGGTTAAAATTAAATTTGGGAGGATAATAAGGACTATAATTAGGATTTCCTATATTATTTAAATATCCTGAGGGGTTCATTGAATTGTTATAATTATTCCAACTAAAATTAGAGTAATTTTTCAATTAAGATTGTAATTGTTAGAATAAGGATTATTATTTTGATTATTAATAGCTTTCAAAGTTTCTTAAGATGATTGGGTATCAAATATCTACCCTAGTGAACTTTCCCTTAATACTGGTTGTATTTGAGAAAAGTTCACTCTAATTTGCTCAATCTTTTTTGATATAGCACAAAACTGACATGCTAAAATAGACATTATATCAGATTCATGAATACTAGCTACTCTCTTAGGATTTACCCATTCAGGGGGCCATTGAAAATTATTAGTAGCCATTTCTTCTATTAAAGAGTATGCTTCATCAAAAGGTTTTGACATTAAAGATCCGCCTGCAGCAGCTTCTATAATAGATCTAAGTGATCCTACTAATCCATTGTAAAATGTTTGAATTATTAACCAATATGGTAAAGCATGGTATGGAAATTTTCTAAGGAGATCCTTAAATCTTTCTCAGGCTTCATATATCGATTCCCCTTCAAACTGAATAAAAGATGTAAAATCATTTCTATGCTTAGCGGTCTTCGAGGGTAGAAAATATTTAGCCAAAAATTTTTGTGATAGTTCTCCCCAAGTTCTGATAGATCCAGGTGCTAATGAGTTTAACCAAACTTTGGCTTTATCTCTTAATGAAAAAGGAAAAAGACTACGCCTAACAGCACCATTAGACACTTTGTCATATTTAAAAGTAGGACAAATCTCAAGAAAACTAGCAAGATGTAAGTTAGGATCTTCTGTAGGTGTTCCCCAAACTGATTATTTTGTACCATTTAGATAATAGTAAGTTTAAGCTCAAATAAATTAGCAGCAACATCAGGATTTTAAATAGTTAAGTGAAGTTCATCTGTTGCTGGATTTTCGACAATATTTTTGTGTTGGTGGGGTTTCCCGTAACAAGCTGTTGGTCACCGGAATCGAAATCCCTTTGCCTGCTTCGGAAGGACATTTTAATTTACATATATATTCAATTTTAGAAAAATATGAAATCAAACTGACCCCATATTTTTTATAGTTTAAATGAAAGAGCGTTGTACCTCAAATCCTGTATCTATCCCGAATGACAAACACAAGACTTGAGGATGAGGCTCGATCAAATAAATAAAGGAATATATGACATCCGTTTGGTCTGCGAAACCTTTATATTTTCCAACAAGTTCCCCTATTTAATATAAAGGGTTAAATAGTTTTTATATTAAGTTGGGTTCAGACATGCTTCCTATAAGGGCAAGCCCCTATAGTTAATTACATCTTAAATGACCAAAGTCACCTAAGAAGACTCTCGATAAAAATCAAGAAATATTATCTTCAAGGAGTTTCAAAGGGTAAAAATTTTCAATGAGATTGGACTTAAAACTGTGAAAGGAGATTGGTTCAAATTTGGAACATTTTGTTGTAGAGTCCAAAGGAGGAAGAACTAGGGTGAATGGGGATTGGTTCAAATTTGGAACATTTTATTGTAGAATCCAAAGGAAGAAGAACTAGGGGATAGGATTGGTTCAAATTTGGAACATTTTATTGTAGAATCCAAAGGAAGAAGAACTAGGGGATGTGGGGATCCAGAGGCGAACCTTGGTGACTTCCCAAGCTATCCTAATGTTTGGCTTTAGTTTTGAGTTCAGAGGAGAACCCTGGTGACTTCCCAAGCTATCCTAATGTTTGGCTTCAGTTTTGAGAAGAAATAGAGGAGAACCTCGGTGACTTCCCAAGCTATCTTAATGTTTGGCTTCAACTTTGAGGAGAAGTAAGAGGAGAACCCTGGTGACTTCCCAAGCTATCATAATGTTTGGCTTCAGTTTTGAGGAGAAATATTTAGGTCTTAAGAATCTCGATGACTTCCCAAGCTATCCTAATGTTTGGCTTCAGTTTTGAGGAGAAAAAATTAAGTGTTTCATCCTGCCAATTTTATTAGTTAGGGCTTACATTCGTGTGAAATGATCACACAAAAAGCCTAGAAGATGTGAGGATTTATGTCATGAAAAACGACAATCTCGGAATCCTAAGACGATTTAGGGTTTATATTGTATAGCAGTGCTATACAAAGGCCTAAAGATAAGGTGAGAATTTACGTTGCATAAGCAAAAAACCTTGAAGTCCTATGGCTTTGTTGTTTAAGTCTAAGGAAGGAAGATTGGTTTAGCTAGGGAAGACAAGTTTTGCTGTTGAAGATGGTCGTGCTGCCCACCAAGCTAGCTCCAAGCTCTTGTCGCGACGATTCCTATGGCTTTGTTATTTAAGTCTAAGGAAGGAAGATTGGTTTAGCTGGGGAAGACAGGTTCCTGTTGAAGATGGCCGTGCTGCTCACCATGCTAGCTCCAAGCTCCTCACCACGATAAGATTGAGTTTTCTAGTGTGTCAAGTTATAATTTCAAATCAGGTGGCCCTATGGTTGAAGTTCTTTAAATTTTATNTAGGTTTCCTCCTCCGAGGGATCCGCGATCATCCGATAGAGACATCTTAATTTAATTGCAATTGTAGTTTTGTGTGATGTTTGTGATCTTTTGAGTTGTTTTATACTTTGAATGTTGTGGCGATGAATTTTATCTTTGTTGATTTTAATTTTGGTTTTGGTTTTGGTTTTGTGGCTATCCTGATAGTTTTAGTTTTCATTTAGGGTGACATTGTTGTTTAGCATGCAAGTTTAGAGGTATAAAAGTGCAGTATGAAAGTACAAGAAAGACAACACTGAAAACTGTAAAAGCGTACCTGGTGAGTCTTCTCATTCCACCAGCTGAACTTAAAAGGCATGTTAAGACAGTTTATATGAAGCAGGGAAGTAAGATTTTATCGACCTATCTAACCCTAGGTCATATCCTCGTGGGTCCTTAGGAGTTTAGTTAAGGATGATGTTGCCAAGCAAAACATATTAAGTTGAGTAGATCTCCGAGGTATCCAACAGATTTAAAGAAAGAAGCAGGGCCGTGCTACTCTCTCGCTGCCTGGTGGAAAATCCTGAGTTCTTTTAAACTTATTATGTTTCTTAATAAGTCATCTTGTAAATAGGTAATGCTCAGTGAACATTGATGTCTCAATTATACCTAAGAATAGGTTAATTATCACTTGTGATTAAATTTAAGAATTATGTGGGTGAAGACCCTTAAAGAGGCAAGTTAGTGTTGTTGGAACACTTGACCAATTTTTAACCGTAATTGAGCTTGTAGTTTTTAAAATCTGTTTTAATTTTCAATGATATTTACTTTTCTAATCCTCATTTAAATGAAACTTGATTTAGCCTAAGTCATTAGTAAGCTCTTAAGATTTTGGTGAGTGTCTTAGTCATTGCAAATGAAATTGACTTATACGTGATGGTGATAACTTAGGTGAGTGTCTTAATTAGGTTTGAAAAGATTAAGCTTTAGGTGGTCATAATTCATGATTTTTAGGTGAGTGTCTTAATTAATTTTGAAAAGATTAAGCTTTAGGTGGTCATAATTCATGATTTCAGGTGAGTGTCTTAATTAGTTTTGAAAAGATTAAGCTTTAGGTGGTCATAATTCAAGATTTGAATATTATTTAAATGAAACTTGATTTAGCCTAAGTCACTACTAAGCCCTTAAGACCTAGGTGAGTGAAATCCTTGTTTAAATGAAACTTGATTTAGCCTAAGTCACTACTAAGCCCTTAAGACCTAGGTGAGTGTCTTGTTAAGCTTTAGGTGGTTATAATTCATGATTTGAATTTTATTTGAAAATCAAAATAGGGGTAATTTAAATGAAACTTGATTTAGCCTAAGTCACTACTAAGCCAACTTAGGTGAGTGTCTTAATTAGGTTTGAAAAGATTAAGCTTTAGGTGGTCATAATTCATGATTTTTAGGTGAGTGTCTTAATTAATTTTGAAAAGATTAAGCTTTAGGTGGTCATAATTCATGATTTCAGGTGAGTGTCTTAATTAGTTTTGAAAAGATTAAGCTTTAGGTGGTCATAATTCAAGATTTGAATATTATTTAAATGAAACTTGATTTAGCCTAAGTCACTACTAAGCCCTTAAGACCTAGGTGAGTGAAATCCTTGTTTAAATGAAACTTGATTTAGCCTAAGTCACTACTAAGCCCTTAAGACCTAGGTGAGTGTCTACATTGAAAAGATTATGCTTTGGTGGTCATAATTCATGATTTTAATTTCATTTGAACATCAAAATAGGGGTATTAAATTGATTAATTATTAACTTTAAAAGTCATACCCCTAAATCCTAGACTCATTTTTATTTTAATAAACTTCCAAATTTTAATAATTTAGAAATTTATTAACTTATCTTTTTCAAGAGGTTAGTTTCTACCAATTAACCCCTTATGTTTCAAGCATCAAATAAATTGATTAAGATCATAAGTTACCCATTTTCCTCTTTGAATTAAGTCTAAATGTTAATTAAGGCTAATTTTCCAAAATTACACATTTGCCTCCAAGGCTCTATCACTTCATAATTTGTCAAATTCAATTAAAATGATTTTGAAATTTTTATCTTGCCTCATTCATGGGTGAATTAAGACATCGGAGGAGAGAATGTGATTTTTCCATTTAATTTATATAATTATTTTTATGCAAAAATAGGAATTTTCAAAGAAAATTCCTAACTTGACCAAGGTAAATGCTAATCCCTTGAAATGTTTACTGGAGGTAGACTTCGACTAGAGAATTCTTTGGACCAAATTTCATGATTTTCTTAATTTTATTTAAATTATTACAATTATATCAAGTTCTGAGGTATTTATTAAATATAAAATATTTTAAATGGAGAAAATTAAGTTTTGTATTTTTGAAAGGTCTCCGTGAGGTCAAAGAACTCAAAGAAGAAGATTTTATATTTTTTTGAATTTTATTTGATTTATTGGAATTATTTTTAGTGAAAACTCATTTTTAGCCTTTAAAAAATAGTTTTAAGCTTTAAAATTTAATATTTTTATTTAGAAAACCAGGAAAAAATTCTAATTGTTCCTAAGTGATTAGGAAACAATTTAGAACATTTCCATGAGTTTTATTTATTTTTATGATTCTTAGGGATTTTTAATTATTTAAATATTTAAAATAGGTTAAAAATCAAGTTTTTATTTTAAATATTATTTTATTCTTAGAAAATACCCTTGATCCCAGAGAACTCAAAAAATAAGTTTTTATAAATTTTTGAGTTATATTTTGATTTTTGAAAATCATTTAAATGCCAAAATGATGTTTATCTTTAAAAACCAACTTAAGTTATTAAATGTACTCAAAATATTTTGAAATTTTTATGGTGAGTTCTCTGGATCATAAACCATGGTGGTGATAAAAAATCAAGTCATTTAAATGTTTATATTTTCCAAAATTAATTATCTTAATGAATTTAGGGTTTGTGAAAATTAGGTATATTTAAAATGACTTGACCCATGAAATTATTTCCAAAAGCTTATTTGGTCATTTTGGACCTTCCAAAATTTTTTTGGAATTTTCTAATCAACATGCTAATTTTCATGGTTATTTTAAGGAAATAATTTGCAAAAACTTGAAAAATATGGATCTTTATAGAGGGACTTTCTCTGGCTTTAAAAAATCAGAGGGTATTTCTCTTGACAGAGGCTACAACATGCCAAAATTTTAAGCCAAGTTGATGTGTCAATATGCATGGAGAATCAAATGATTCCAAACAATGTTTAATTAATTAAAAATAAAATATGCATCAAATGGACTTAAATTTTATTTCACTTTGTTCTCCTCTGTTCACTGAGCAAGAGGGTATTTTTATTTTATTTTTGTCATTTTTTACACAAAGTTATGAATTTTCTAAGTTAGGGGTATTTAAATAAATAGGGAAAAGCCATATTTATCTATTTAAACCGCACGTGCCACCTCAACCTACGACGTCTCTGAAGCTCCATGCGGCACACTTCCATTTGACACCGCCATTCACCTCAGTGTTGACTCAGGCCCGCTGTTTATGTCCCGAAGCACTATCCGGCTCGATCTCCTCTATCCATTTGATACACGCTCGATCAAACGACCCCCCGTCATCATCCCCGATAGAATGATCTTGTGACCGTCCACACTCAAGCCCTAAGATCTCAGCCTAGACTCAACCAAATCACATTATGTTTGATCTTATGGACTCGTCTAAGTGATTAGAACACATCCATATGGTAATCATGCAATTAAATTAAGCCGAATTAAATGGAGAATCGAAATAGGCTCGGGATGAGGTGAGGTTTTATACCTTTGCTCTGAGAAGTGAAGCTTAAATCAGAGGGTCTTAGCATGTTCTTTGGGGTCCAAGGGGACTAGGGATTAAGTCCTTGGTCTTGGTGTAAGGTCTAGGCATGAATTTGATCATGACCAGATTTGGGTGTTGGTCTAGATCTATGGTAGAGGCTCTGTAGAAGGAGGATTTTATGGGGCTTTGGCTTCTTTCTTGGTTGTGAAGGTGTGAGAGACTTAATTTAAGTTTGGTGGAGTGTGGAGGTGTAATGGGCTCTGTGCTAGTTTCTGGTAAGGTTCCAAGCTAAAAATTGAGCTCCGACAATGGGAATTGGTAGGAGAAAATGATTGTAATGCACTGAGGGGATCTTAGGGAAGCTCTGTGAGAATTTTGGAGAGGCCTCTCTAAGGAAATTTTAGCACACCTCCCATGGCTGTGGAGGTGAGTTTTTATAAAAATGGTCATGGGGTGGCTCCATAAGTTTTGGTGCATTACCTCCCATGGCCGTGGAGGTGAGTTCTTATAAAAATGGTCATGGGGTGGCTCTCAGGGCAAATGTTTGGGTGCATTGTGGTGCTTAGGGGTGATTTTAAATAAAAATGGCCATGGGGTGGCTCTCAAGGCATAAGTTTGGGTGCATTGTGGTGCTTAGGTGGAGGACAGAGGAGCTCCATCAATTAGTTGGGCTGAGCTGGCCTCTAGGTTTGATTTAGGTGAATTTTCATGGGGGTGGCTCTTGGTTTTGAGTTTTTCTAGCCATTAGGCTGGCCCACCGGTCAGGGGGAGGTGGCTAGGAGCTTAGGGAACCCAGGGGAATGTGTCACAATAATTTAGTGCAATAATACCTAATTTTGGTAAGGATATCTTAAGCACATGCATTTTTGAAAATAATATCCATTTATTTGGGGGACATTTGGTCCATGACTTGATTTAGGTGGTTTCATGGTGTTTTGACTGGTCACCAGGTGCAACTAATGTTTGTGGTGGAGTTAATTTTGTGACTTTATGGTGGTTATGTCACATTTAGTGCATGGGTCCAAGTTGGGTGCAAATGACACAAACTTGGGTTTGTTATAGGCTATCCATGTCAATTGGCCCAAATAATTATTTTATTTGGTGTAGATGATCATAAAGAACAACTTTGGTGAAGGATGGAAGTGGTTCGAGCTCAATTGAAGGGTCAATTTGAGGGAATTTTGAATTTTAGTCAATTTGGTCATGTTGGGCTAGGCTTGGGTCTATCTTGGGTTAGCCTTGGGCTAAGTCCAAATTTATTGTTGTAAAAAGTCAATAGGGACCCTATGAAGAGTTTTCAACATGGATTGGGTGCCAATTTGGAGGTTAAGGCAATCAATTGGGTGAAATTTGGGGACTTAGCCAATTTGGGGCTAAATTTGGGAATTTTTGATTTAAGCCAAAATCAAATGGATTTGAGGCTTCACCAAGGACAATTGATAATCAATTTTAATGTGTAGGAATGTTATGAAGATTTTTCAACATTAATTGGGGCCAATTGACTAGGCTATAGGTTCAATTTGATAGGTCATATGGTCAAAATTGGGGTTTTGATTTAAATCAAAATTGGACTCAAATCATGGGCCAATTAAGCTTTGATTTGGTTTATCTTGACAATATAAAAATTTTATTTGAGTTTAGATTTGGAATTGGGGTCAATTGATATCAAATTGATGGACATTTGAGTTTAATTTGGGGAAATTTGGACCTTTAAAGGGCAATTTGGGGGTTTTGGTTAAAGATGGTCAAATTGGCCAAATTGGGTCATGTGGTAGTTGAGAAAAATGAAATTGAAAATATTTGGGATTTATTAATTTTTTTTTGGGAATTTTTGGAATTTTTGGAATTTTTGGAATTTTGGGCTATGGAGGGGCATCTTGATAATTTAGGGGTGTTTAGGGGTAAACGTCCAAGATGGGTATTTTTGATAGGATTGGATAACTAATCACCCTAAATGAGCCACGGACCAAAGGAAATTTCATTTTAGGTCTTCTATGTACTGCTCTTAGTTAAACCATAGCCCTAGGGCTGGAAGATTTAGGGGACCATCTATATGAGTATCCTAAAAAGATCAAGGGACCTAGGCTAGAAATTTGAGTTCAGGGTTGTGAGTGATTGTGAGTTTAGATGAGTGTAGTGAGTTACTTAGCTCTAGATCAACACCCAGGGTTAGGTCCAGCAGTCTTAAGGGTGACTCATCTTGAGTTTCCCCCATAGTGACCCACCTACTAAGTGCTAGAGGTTAGGATCAATATGTGGAATTTCAAGTTGAGTAAAGGAGATGGTAGAATTTCTAATGGTGAGGGTTCCATGTCTAGTTTTCTAAGAATAGTCAATAGGAAAGTCCTATGGCTAGACCTTAGGCTACTAAAAAGAAAAAACTAAACCTTAATCAAAAGTGAGGTCAACATGGATTAGCATAATTTTTTAATGGTCTTTGTCGATTTTCATTTATTTGAATCTAAGTTTTTTTGCCATTTTGTTCAAAATTTTAATTTCTTTTTGTTGTTTTTCGAATTTTTATAATAGTACATTCTAATTCTGAATCGTAAGGTACTAATCCTTGAGATCTAATATTTCGCATAAACAAATATAATAAGCAAAGAATTTTTTTTTTTAAAAATACTCTTAAATATATAGTTATATATTTTTTTAGATTTTTGATTTTATAATTTTTTTGATACTTTGTATTTTGTATACTTTTATCTCTAAATTTCCTAATTTACTAAATCTATTTAATTTACCATTACATTCACTAGCAACGATGCCAAAAACTTGATGCAGATTTGCGATAATATAGTTGTGTAAAATTTATAAAGTTGACTCCACTTTATAACAGTGCCATAAACTTAAATTGCTACTTTATTAATAATAACGTTCAACACTTAATGTTGGTATTCTATGCAAGTATACGTATCGTTATCAAGTAATATAAGACTTTCTTTTTAAGTCCCAAACATCGATCCCACGAGGAAGGTTTAAATTTAAAATGATAAATTAACTAGGAAATTCATAGAAATCAAATAAAATTACTGTCACTAATTTTCAATGTTTAAGATACTATAAAAGCTAAATTATTAACTACTAGCAAAATTTAAAAGCAGGGTTTAAAATTAATAACTACTAAACTATATTTATGTGATGAAGTTTTCTAATATGATAAATCATCTTTCCAGCTATAATGAGTTTTTGGTGAAAAGAGATGAGATAATTGGTTTAAATATGTATTGTGCCAAATAAGAGCAATTTTAATTCTCTAACATGATTTAATGTTATAGAAAATCATTGGCTAATCTTAGGTTTAGTCCCTAATTCCGTGACTAGGCTAGAAGGATACTGGCTCCCACTCCAGTGCTCCCACTCCAGTGCTCCCACTTCCTTTCCCCTAAAGGCTAACTCTCGCTTTAGTTTTTAAATGCTGAGATCGAATTGGGGATTTTTAGTTTGTCACCCAAGAAATTTTTAGTTCTACACCCAACAAAGTATATTTATTCATTTTTTGGCACTTAATTCCATGAACAAAATACTCCTTCATGGACTTAAATGTGATTCTCACTCGGTTGGAGAACTTATACTCCATTTCCTGGATCATATGTTTCACAACATATTTTAACAATTCAATTGACCATATCAAAAAGTAAATTAAGAACGAAGTTGAAAAACCATCACAATTTATTTTAAATTTTAACATTGGCACATCCACATTATCTCTTCATTTTATCATATCTCAGAGTAGGGAGAAAGATAAATGAATCTACTCAAACTTCATGAGAAAGATACAACAAAACACAAATTTCATATATAAAAGAAAGTATATCTCAAAGTAGGGAGAAAGAAATAGGAAAATACTCAGACTTCTTGAGAAAGATACAACAAAACACAAATGTCATATATAAAAGAAAGTTCATACAATAATAATAAACAAACAACACTTATCAAAAACTCTTTCTCAAAGCAAATCCTTTGTAGCATCTCTTAGGAAATGTAGGAAGAAGAAATCTCTCACTTTTCTTCCTCTCCAACACTTCTTAGAGAAGAATTCACACTTAAACTCGCCAGAAAAACTCAAAACTATCAAAATAATAACTAACTAATGGTGTGGAATGTAGGTGTTTGAAGAGAAAAACTGAAATGAGTGGAAGAATTCAAAATGGTGCAGGGGGGTTCTGATCAAATATTGGTCGTAAATAGAGCCTATGTCAGTTCTCCAATAGGTGCATCCAAACACTCTTAAAAAAATGTATAAATTCATCAAATCTTCTAGAAACAGTGCCTGCACCCACACTGGCACCATCGGTGCCAAAGGCCATTCAATTAATTCCTTCTTCTCTATCATACGACACCATCAGTGCCCAGTTTGGTGCCGTCGGTGATGAGCATTAGTTTAACTTCTCCATTTTGACTCCAAATTTCATCCTTTTTACTTCCTTTTTGCTCCAAGTCCTTAAAATCATTAACCTGCAATAAAACATAGAAAATACTTTCCATTAAAGTGCAATATCACTAAAAATAAGTATAAAATACAGGACTAAAAATGCATATATTTCTGGTGTATCAATCTGCACCAAATCTTCTTCAATTGTTCCAGTATGATCAAAGTTTTCCTTCATCCTCCAATCTAAGTAATCAAAATGATTATTAAGATTTCCTATTGCATTCATGGTACTCTAAAGTTCTCTTTTGATTTTCTTCATTTTCTTCTCCAATGCTATTGAACTTCCAACTGTATAGGGCAGCAATGATGTTGAAGAATGAGATGAATGATACAAGATAATATCCAACGCTTCATTTCCATTTCCAATATAGTTGTCATCAATAGAAATCATAGGCTCCTAGGGTAATAATACTTTCTCCCAACTTTCATATGACACTTGAGATTGAATGCAAAGTAAGAAGATTATAGAAGGATGTCCCAGTCCATATATAGGTTCATTCATAATAATACCCATAATAAATTTGATAATAATTGATCCCACATCAATGGGTTTTCTCATTTGAATGTAATAGTTTAAAATTGTACTTTATTTTATAACTCTACTACTTTTTCCTTATAGCGAGTAGTTTTGCATAGATAAAGAAATGTCATTATTTAGATATCAGATTAAGTAGTGAGGGAGAGAAACTAACATAACCTTCATCTTTGATTTCCCAATTATCATTTTCATCCGTCAGAAATTGGTATACAACATGCATCATATCTTTCGTTGGGATAAAATTTGTATAATGACAGATTGGCACACTTTCTATCATAAACATATCATTAGTTCAAGGCGGAGTAAATGGTACACCCTTACCTCAAACAAAGACAACTCCCTAAGTAATTCCATGTAGATTAGCATAGAATTCCTTTACTACTTGAACAACTACTATAGCGGTAGTGTAACATAGAACTTCCCAACATCTCTGTACTATGATTTTTTTAATCTGTGAACTTGGATTACTCAATCCATGATTGACAAAGCTTCTCTCCTTGATAAGCCTCTTCTGAGTGATGACTTTGTCATATAATCTCTAAGCGTCAAAATTGATAAACTTTCTTCTATTGAAAACTCCATACCTTGAAGTATTTCAGGAATTGGAAGCCATGGATTTTGAAATCTGGAAGTTTCTGGTCATCCAAAGTGGTTTTCATGCCTTTAAAAACACCTCTAGGCAGTTATTTCGGAGTACGATCCCGCCAAAGTCTGCCAAATTCATCCTGAACTGTAGAAACTGCTCTAGGGCTATCGATGCTCCTGATGGCATTGTCAGCGCCATGGCTTCTGTAGAAGGGCACCGTGTCACCCATTCTGGTGTTGTTGGCGCCGAAGGATAAGATTGCGTCGCTTCTCTTTTGGTTCAATTCAATTCTAAATTTTCTTCCAATATCAATATTTGTCTTAATTTATGATATATAAAATTTTGTAGGATTTTAAGTTATTATTATTTCCTAATATATATATATAGAACACTTATTAAACACAATAGTAAGATATATAAATATATATAAATAGATATGTATGGGTTGCCCCCACAAAGCGCATGGTTTAACGTCGTCAGCCCGACGTTCCATTGTTTAATCAGGATAACTTAACATCAAAATTTCTCTAAATTGTAGCATGTGCCCTTCATAGTAATGTTTCAATCGATGCCCATTAACTTTAAATATCTTTGCAGTTTTAGGATCTTTAATAACTATATTTCCATAATGATAAACTTTAATCACATTGAATGGTCTTAACCATCTAGATTTCATTTTTCCTAGAAATAATCTCAATCTAGTATTATATAATAGAAATTCTTATCTAGGTTCAAATTTCTTTGTTATGATCTTCCGATCATGCCATATTTTCATTTTCTCTTTATAGATTTTTGCATTATCAAATGATTCATTTCTAATCTCCTCAAGTTCGATGAGTTGCGATAATCTTTTTTCGCCAGCTTCTTTTAGAATAAAATTAAATTCCTTAATAGCCAAAAATACTTTATGCTCTAATTCTACTGGTAAGTGGCATGTTTTTTCAAAAATAAGTCTATATGGGGACATTCCAATAGGAGTTTTATAAGCAGTCATGTATGCTCATAGTGCAGCATCTAATTTAGCAGACCAATCCAATTTATATGGATTTACAAATTTTTCTAAAATTTGTTTTACTTCATGATTTTATATTTCTACTAGACCGCTAGTCTAGGGATGATAAGCAATAGAAAATCTGTGCATAATGTTATATTTTCTAATCAATTTCTCAATTCTTTTATTCCTAAAATGGGATCCTCCATCCAAATAATCATATCTTGTAAAAATACTTTTATTTAAAAATTTAGAAAGACTCTGAGCGTCACATTTAGGTACAAAAATATCTTTAATCCATTTGGACATATAATTAACAACAAGCAATATATATAAATTTCCAAATGAAGGCCTAATTTGGTCCCATAAAATCTAATCCCCACACATCAAAAATTTCAACTTCCAATGTGTAATTTAGAGGCATTTCATTTCTTCTAGAAATATTTCCTACTCGCTGACATCAATCGTATGTTTTAATATATTCATTAACATCTCTAAAAAGATTAGGCCAATAAAATCTAGCTTGCAAAATTTTATGTGCAGTTCTAATTGTACCAAAATATCCTCCAAATTCAGAATCATGACATCATTCAATCATTTGTTGAGTTTCTTCATAAGGCACACATCTTCTAATAATTAGATCTTTACAATATTTATATAAATATGGGTCATCCCAAAAATAGAATTTTAAATCATGAATAAATTTCTTTAATTGTTGATTTTTAACATCTGGTGGTAGAATATCACTCACAATATAATTTACTATATCGGCATACTACGATATATCCTTTATATCAATATTCTACAATTGTTCATTAGGGAAAGTTTCCTAAATTTCATTTACAAAATTAATTAATATTTCTTGTTCTAGTCTAAACAAATGATCAACTATTTGATTATCATTTCCCTTTCTATCAACTACCATAAAATTGAACCCTTACAGTAGAAGTATCCATCTAATTAGTCTTGGTTTAGCATCCTTCTTTTGCATCAACTATTTGATAGCAGAATGAGCTTTATGCACTATACATTTGACTCCAATTAAGTAAGTTCTAAACTTATCAAAGACATGAACAGTAGCTAATAACTCTCTTTTTGAGCATCATTAAGAGTTTTACTAGCTCAATATATTACTTTTAAAACTTTATTGTGCCTTTGTCCTAAAACAATTCCAATAGCATAATCACTAGCATCACACATTATTTCAAATGGCTTCTCCCAATCAGGTGGAATTATTATAGATGCAGTGATTAATTTTTCTTTCAAAAGTTCAAATGCTTTTATGCATTTCTCATTAAAATTAAATTTTGTATCTTTTTCTAAAAGTTGGCATAATGACACAGTTATATTTTAAAAAAAAAATTATATAATGCCTGTAAAAACCAGCATGTCCTAGAAAACTTCTCATCCCTCTAATCGTAGTAGGAGGCGGCAATTTCTAAATAACTTGAATTTTAGCTAGATCTAATTCCATGCCATTTTCAAAAATTTTATGCCCAAGTACAATTCCTCTAGAAACCATAAATTGACATTTTTCCAAATTAAGTACTAAGTTAATTTTTTCACATAATTCTATAACTTTTTCTAAATTATTTAAACATAATTCAAAGGAAGTTCCGAATACAAAAAAATCATCCATAAATACTTCCATTTCACATTCAATTAAATTACTAAAAGTTGACATCATATCTTTGAAATGTCGTAGGTACGTTACGTAGTCCAAAAGGCATTCTGCAGAAAGCAAATGTTCCAAAAGGGCTTGTAAATATTTTTTTTCTCTTGATCCTCAAGAGCAATCAAAATTTGGTGATGCCTGATATATCCATCTAGAAAACAGTAATATTTGTTTCCAGCCAATTTATCCAACATTTGGTCTAGCAAGGGTAAAGGAAAATGATATTTCCTGGTGGCCATGTTTAATTTTCTATAGTCTATACAAATTCGCCAACCATTGACTTGTCTTATTGGAATTAATTTAATTTTCTCATTTAATTTAACTGCCACACCTCCTTTCTTTGAAAAACAGTGAATCAGACTTACCCAAGCACTGTCTGAAATAAGATATATAATTCCAGAATCTATCTATTTTAAGATTTCTTTTTTAACAACTTCTTTCATTATTGGGTTTAATCTCCTCTGAGGATCACTTTAGGTATTTATATTGTTTATCTAATAGAATTATATGCATGCAAATTGAAGGACTGATTCCTTTAATATCAGCTAAACTCCATCTAGAAGCCTTTTTATATCTTTTCAACATTTCTATTAATTTTTTTTTCTTGAATTTCAGTTAAATCAAAAGATATAACGATAGGCAATGCAGTTGAATCTCCTTGAAAACATATTTTAAATGGGCAAGTAATACTTTCAGTTCAAGTTCAGTTGGTTTTATGGTTGAAGGAATAAGATTTTTATTGTCATTAACTAAAATGTCTAATGTTTCAAATTTATACTGAACGTAATCTAGATTCTCTTCGTTTATTTTATTCTCATTCTCAAAATACTCTTCTTGCCTTAATTTTTGTTCAAACATTCCCTTAAATTGCTTATTACTCAAATAATTAGTAACTTCCATCCTAAAATATTCATTATCTCTTTCTATTTTAGGATATTTCATAGCTTTTGCAATATTAAATGTTACTTCTTGATCATTGACTCTCATTAATAATTCTTCTTTTTACACATCTATCACAGCTCTCCCTGTTGCAAGAAATGGTCACCCCAAATTAATAGGAATCTCTTTATCTTACTCCATATCTAATATGATAAAGTCTATAGGAAAAATAAATTTATCCACTATCTCTAATACATCTTTTATAACTCCTTTAGGATAAGTTATTGATCGATCAGCTAACTGAAGAGTTACAGTAGTAGGGAAAATTTCTACTAAATCTAAACGCTTAAAAATTGAGAGAGGCATTAGGTTAATACTAGCTTCTAGATCACTTAAGGCTTTTCCAAACAACTTTTCTCCAATAGCACAAGGTATAGTAAAACTACCAGGATCTTTTAACTTTTTCAGGAAGCTTTTTCTAAATAATAGCGCTACACTCTTCACTAAGTGCAACGTTCTCGTGATCTACAAACTTGCTTTTCTTGTTTAAGTTATCCTTCATAAATTTCACATAACCTGACAATTGTTCCAAAGCCTCAATGAAAGAAATATTTATCATTAAATTTTTAAGGATTTCTAAATATTTTATAAATTGTTTATCTTTATTCTTCTGTTTCAATTGTTGAGGAAATGGAGGTAGCGGTTTTTCTAAAGAAATTTGTATTGATTTATTTTCATCATTATGGTCGCTTTCAATATCTTCCTTCACCTCCTCTACTTCAGTTACTCTTTAGATTCTTGTTTCTAATTCTTTTCCACTTCATAGTTGAATAGTTTTATATTGCTCCTTATTCTGATCTTTTGGATTAACTTCCACAGTGATAGGAAAAATTCTTGAAGGTCTGTTACTTAGTGCAGTAGCTACATGTCCTAATTGATTTTCAATATTTCTAATGGAAGCCCCTTGGTTTTGTACTTGATTTCCCATGTTCAACATTATTTCTTCCATAGTCAACTTATTTTCCTTAACTTGTGGGTTAGGTTTAGAGTTAAATCCAGGAGGATAATAAGGTTGATAGTTAGAATTTCCTTGGTCATTTTAATTTCCTTAGTGGTTCACCGAATTGTTATAATTATTCTAACTAAAATTAGGGTAATTTTTCCATCCAGGGTTATAATAATTAGAATAGGGATTATTATTTCAATTATTTATATCATTCAAAGTTTCATAAGATGACTGAGTATCAATTATCCATCCTAGTGAATTTTCCTCTAATAATGGTGGTATTTGAGAATAGTTCACTCCAACTTGATCAATCTGTTTCGATATAGCGACAATTTGATATGCTAAACTAGAAATCACATCATAATCATGAATACTAGCTACTCTCTTAGGATTTACCCGTTCAGAGGGCCATTGAAAATTATTAATAACCATATCCTCTATTAAAGAGTATGCTTCATCAAAAAGTTTTGAGATTAATGATCCACTAATCCATTAGTGGATCATTACTGAAGATCCTAACTTCATCAAAAGGTTTTGAGATTAGATCTAAGGGAACCCACTAATCCATTGTAAAAAGTTTGAATTATTAACCAATCTGGTAAAGCATGGTGTGGACATTTCTATAGAGATATTTAAATCTTTCACAGGCTTCATTTATCAATTCCCCTTCAAATTGACAAAAAGATGTAATATCATTTCTAAGTTTAACAGTTTTTGAGGGTGGAAAATATTTAGCCAAAACTTTTTGTGATAGTTCTCCCCAAGTTTTGATAGATCCAGGTGCTAATGAATTTAACCAAGCTTAAACTTTATCCTTTAATGAAAAAGGAAAAATTCTGAGCCCCTACAACATCATCAGAAACTCCATCATATTTAAAAGTAGAACATATTTCAAGAAAACTAGCACGATGTAAGTTAGGATCTTCAGTAGGTGTTCCTCCAAACTAATTATTTTGTACCATTTGGATAATAACAGGTTAAGCTCAAATGAATTAGCACCAACATCAGGATTTTGAATAGTCAAGTGAAGTTCATATGCTGTAAGATTAACATAATCATTTAAAGGTCTTTGTTGATTTTCATTTATTTGATTATCTAAGTTATTCACCATTTCGTTCAAATTTTTAGTTTCTTATTGTTTTTTTCAAATTTTATAATAGTACGTTCTAATTCTGAATCATAATGTACTAAATCTTCAGATCCATTACTACTCATAAGCAAATAGAATAAACAAAGGAAAATTTCTTAATAATACTCTTTAAATTTTTTTAATTATTTTTATATTTATTACTAAATTTCCTAATTTACCAAATCTATTTAATTTACTGTTACTATACCCAACAATAGAGCCAAAAACTTGATCCCCGATAATTATAGTTGTGCAAAATTTATAAAGTTGACTCCGCTTTGCAACGACACCAAAAATTTGATGCATTATTTTATGAAGAATAAATTTAAGCAATTTATGTTGGGATTCTATTCAAGTATACGTATTGTTATCAAGTAATACAGGACTTTCTGTTTAAACCTCAAATATCGATCCCATTGGAAGGTTTTAAAATGATAAATTAACTAGGAAACTCACATCAATAAAATAAAAATACTATCACTAATTTTGAAAATTTAAGGCACTATAAGAATTAAGTTATTAATTACTAGCAAAACTGTAATGCAAAGTTAAACAGTAATGAGCAAACAATGTTTATGTGATGAAGTTATCTAATATGAAAAAAACATCTTTTCCACCACAATGAGTTTTTTGTTAAATGAGATGAGATAAATGTTTAAATATGCATTGTGCCAAATAGGAACAATATTAATTCTCTACCCTTATTCAGTATTATAGAGAATCATTAGCTAATCTAAGGTTTAGTCCCTAAAGCCGTGGTTAGGCTGGGAGGATACTGGCTCTCACTCTAGAGCTCGCACTTCCCTTTCCCTGAAGGCTAACACTCACTTTAGTTTTTAAACACTAAGACCAAATTAGGGATTTTAGTCTATCACCCTAAAATCTCCAATTCTACCCCCAATAATGTATATTTACTTATTTATTGGCACTTAATTACATGAATGAAACACTCCTCCATGGAATTAAATGTGATTCTCACTTTGTTGTAGAACTTATATTCCATTTCCTGGATCATATGTTTCACGACAGATTTTGACATTTCAATTGGCCATATCAAAAAGTAAATTAAGAATGGAGTGAAAAAACCATCACAATTTATTTTATATTTTAAAATTGGCACATCCAAATTATCTTTTCATTTCAACATATCTCAGAGTAGGGAGAAAGATAAAGAAAACTACTCAGACTTCATGAGAAAGATACAACAAAACACAAATTTCATATATAAAAGAAAGTTCATACAAAAATAATAAACAAACAACACTTATCTAAAACTCTTTCTCAAAGCAAATCCCTTGTAGCCTCTCTTGGACTCTTTCTCTCTTTACAAGACTCTTGATTCTCTCTTAGAAGATGTAAGGAAGAAGAAATCTCTCATTTCTCTCCCTCTCAAATAATTCTTAGAACATAATTTACACTTAAACTCACCACAAAACTCAAAGAACTAACTTAAAACTCTAAGGAACTAAAGGACTAATGGACACAAGGTGTGGGTGGGGGGCTTTTTCTGATAAATTTTTGCTCTAAATAGAGCCTAATGTTGGTTTTTCAAGAGGTGCATCCAAAAAGTCTTCAAAAAGCGTCAAAATTCATCAATTCTCTTAGAAACATGCCTTACACCGACATTGGTGCCATCGACGCCCATTCTTGTGCCATCGGCGTCAGTGGCCCTTTAGTTAATTTCATGTTTTCTGTCAAATGGCACCGTCGACGCTGAAAATTTCTTCTAAAACTCCATTTTGACTCCAAATTCCATCTTTTTTGCTTCAAGTGCTAAAAATCAACAACCTGCAATAAAACATGAAAAATACCTTCTTTTAAAGCGCAATATCACAAAAAATGAGTATAAAATATAGGTCTAAAAATGCATATAGTTTTGGTGCATCAAACACCAACTGAAGATCCTAATTTACACCTTACTAGTTTTTTGGAATTATGTGCTACATTTAAATATGATGAAGTGTTGAATGATGCCATCAGACTTAGACTTTTTTGACGCTTATTCTTGTGCCATCGGCGCCAGTGGCCCTTTAGTTAATTTCATGCTTTCTGTCAAATGGCACCGTCGACAATGAAAATTTCTTCTAAAACTCCATTTTGACTCCAAATTCCATCTATTTTGCTTCTTTTTTGCTTCAAGTGCTAAAAATCAACAACCTGCAATAAAACATGAAAAATTCCTTCTTTTAAAGCACAATATTACAAAAAATGAGTATAAAATATAGGTCTAAAAATGTATATAGTTTTGGTGCATCAAAAACTAACTGAAGATCCTAATTTACACCTTACTAGTTTTCTGGAATTGTGTGCTACATTTAAATATGATAGAGTGTCGAATGATGCTGTCAGACTTAGGCTTTTTTCTTTTTTTACTAAGAGATAAAGCTAAGATATGGTTAAACTCGTTAGCACCTAGATCTATCAGAACTTGGAGAGATTTATCAAAAAAATTTTTATCTAAATATTTTCACATTCAAAAACTGCTAAGCTTAGAACTGATATTACATCTTTTTGTAAGTTTTAAGGGGAATCAATTTATGAAGCATGAGAAAGATTTAAAGATCTCCTTAGAAAGTGTCCACACCATGTATTGCCAAATTGGTTAACAATTCAAACTTTTTATAATGGATTTGTTGGATCTCTTAGATCGATAATTGATGCTGCTACTGGTGGATCATTAATGGAAAAACCATTCGATGAAGCATATTCTTTAATTGAAAAGATGGCTACTAATAATTTTCAATGGCCCTCTGAAAGGAAAAATTCAAAAAGAGTAGCCAATATTCATGATTCTAATGAAATATCTATGTTAGCTACACAAATAGTTGCTATATCAAAGAAAATAGATCAATATGGAATGAATTATTCTTAGGAATCACCTGTGCTTGAGGAAAATTCAATGGGACATATAATAGAATCACAATCTTCTTATGAGACCTTAAATGCAATAAATAATCGTTTTAATAATCCTTATCCTAATTATTGTAATCCCGGTTGGAAGAATCATCCAAATTTTAGTTGGAGTAATAATAATTCTAATGCTTTAAATCGGTAATGGGGAAACAACACTGCAAACCCATTGGAAAACTCCAACAATCAAGGAAATTCAACTTTTAAACCTTAAACCCTCCAGGACTGAATAATTTGTAGAGTAAGGAGAAAAAGTTATCAATGAAAGAATTGATATTGCAAATGAGGAGTCAATTACAAAGCCGAGGAGCTGCAATTTGAAACATGGAAAATTAATTGGTATGAATTGCTACTGTACTCATCAATAGACCTCCAGGAACATTGCCTACTAATGTTGAAGTAAATCCTAAAGATCAAAACAAACAAAAAATTAAGGCTATTCAACTTAGAAGTGGAAAAGAATTAGAAAATAAATTTTAAAAAGAAGTTAAAGTTAAAGGTGAAAAATGAAAAATCTGGTAAAGATTTTCATTTTGAGTCAGAATATCCTATTAAACCAATGAAAATTACTGTAGAAAGACCACCATCCCCATTTTCTCAAAGATTGAAGCAGAAAAATAGAGATAACCAAATTTTAAAATTTTTAGAAATATTGAGGAAATTAACGATAAAAATTTCATTTGTTGAAGCTTTGGAAAAAATGTGAAGATATGTGAAGTTCATGAAGAATATACTAAATTAGAAAAGGAAGTTTGTAAATAATGAGACTGTTGCACTCAGTGAAGAGTGTAGCGCTATAGTTCAGAAAAAGCTTCCTGAAAAACTCAAAGATCTTAGAATCTTTACAATTCCCTGTGCTATTGAATAATGAATTTTTGAAAAGGTTTATGCAATTTAGGAGCCAATATTAATCTTATGTCGTTATCAATTTTTAGAAAGTTGGGCTTAGGAGATATATCACCTACGACTGTAACTCTTCAGTTAGTGATTGTTTCATTACTTATCCTAAAGAAGTTATAAATTTATCTTTCTTATGGACTTTATTGTATTAGATATGGAGGAAGATAAAAAAATTCCTCTCATTTTAGGAAGACAATTCCTGGCCACTAGAAGAGCTTTGATAAATGTGCAGAAAGGAGAACTAATTATGAGAGTTAGTGATCAAGAGGTTACATTTAATATTGCAAAATCAATGAGATACATTGTAAAAGAGCAAGAGATTGAATGTTTCATAATGGATACTAATGAATATTTAAGCTATGAATATTTCAAAAAGTAAGAGAATTTGAAAAGGAATATATGAAATATCAAGATGAAGATAAAATTCAAGATGAATCTACGGAAGTGAGAAAAGAATATTTGGATTATGTTCAGGAAAAAAATTGAAATGTTAGATCCTACAGAAAGTAATAAGAATTTGATTTCATCTATTGAGAAACCTCTTGAATTAGAGCTAAAACACTTCCTACACATTTGAGGTATGCATTCTTAGGAGATTTATTTACATTACCTGTTATAGTATCCTCATAATTAACTGATGAGCAAGAACAATAGTTGTTTCAAAGTTTAAGAAGATATAAAAAAAGCTTTTTGATGGACATTAGCTGATATAAAACAACGAGTCCTTCAATTTGTATGCATATAATTTTATTAGAAGATCAACATGAACCAAGAGCTGATCCTCATAGGGGATTAAATCCTATGTTAAAAGAAGTTATTAAGAAAGAAATTTTAAAATGGTGAGATGCTGGAATAATATATCATATTTAAGACAGTGCTTGGGTAAGTCCAATTCACTGTGTTCCAAAGAAATGAGGTGTGACTGCAGTGTCAAATGACAATAATGAATTAATACAACCAAGAAAAGTTATTGGATGATGAATCTGCATAGACTATAAAAAATTAAATTCTGTCACTAGGAAGGATCATTTTCCATTACCCTTTCTGGACCATATGTTGGATAGGCAAGCTTTACCCTTTCTGGACCATATTTTGGATAGGCTGGCTGAGTAGAGATATTTTTGTTTTTTAAATGGATATACCGGTTATCATCAAATACCTATTACTTTAGAGAATCAGGAGAAAACAACATTTACTAGTCCTTATGGAACTTTCAATTTTTGGTGAATGCCCTTTGGATTATGTAATGCGCCCGCAACATTTCAAAGATGTACGATGTCAATTTTCTGTGATTTAATTGAAAAAGTGATTAAAGACTTTATGGAAGATTTTTCTACATTGGGAACTTCATTTGAAATATGTCTAAATCATTTAGAGAAAGTTCTTGAATGATGTGAAAAGACTAATCTCGTATTGAACTGGGAAAAAATGTCAATTTATAGTTGTAGGAGGAATTGTGTTTGGACGTAAAATTTCAGAAAAAGGCATGGAAGTAGACCCTGCAAAAATTCAGGTTATATCAAACTTACCTCTGCCTACTATTGTAAGAAAAGTTAGAAGTTTTTTAGGACATGCTAGATTTTACAGGCGATATATTAAAGATTTTTCAAAAATCACTAAACCTTTATGCCAACTTCTGGAAAAAAGATATAAAATTTGATTTCAAGCAAGATTGCCTTAAAGCATTTGAAACTTTAAAAGAAAAATTGATCACTGCTCCAATAATTATTTCACTTGATTGGGAGAAACCTTTTGAATTAATGCATGATGCTAGTGATTGTGGAATTGGAGTTGTATTAGGGCAGAGATATGAAAAGATTTTTAAAGTTATATACTATGCTAGTAAGGCTTTTAATGTTGCTCAAATTAAATACACCACCACTAAAAGAGACTTATTAGCCATTGTATATGCTTTTGATAAGTTTAGGTCATATCTAATTGCAGCTAAATGTTTTATGCATATTAACCATCTGGCTATTAAATATTCGATGCAAAAGAAGAATGTTAAACCAAAATTAATTAGATGGGTACTTCTGATGCAAGAGTTTGATTTTGTAATAGTTGATAGGAAAAGAATTGATAATTTAATTGCTAATAATCTAGCTAGGCTAGAATAAGAAGAAATACTTGACATGGAAAAAGAAATTAATGAAACTTTTCCTGATGAACAACTTTATATTGTAAAAGAAAGGGAAATGTCTTGGTATGCTGATATTGTAAATTATATTGTTAGTGATATTTTACCATATAGATTAACAAAACAACAGGAAAAGGAATTCATTCACGATGAAAAGTCTTAATTTTTGGGATGTCCCTTATTTATATAAACAATACAAAGATTTAACAATGAGTTTATGTGCGCCTTACAAAGAAATTCAAGAAATTATTCAAAAATGTCATGATTATGAATTTGGAGGACATTTTGGGAATGATAGAACTGTTCATCAAATTTTTTCAATCTAGATTTTATTGTCCTACTATATTTAGAGATGTTAATATATATATTAAAACACGTGATCAATGTCAGAGAGTAGACAATATTTCAAAAAGAGATGAAATGCCTTTAAATTTTTATTTGGAAATTGAAATTTTTGATGCATGAGGATTAGATTTTATGGGACCATTTATACCTTCGTTCGGAAAAATATATATTGATTGCAGTGGAGTATGTTTCAATATGGATTGAAATAATTGTTTTACCTCGATGTGATGCTCAAAGTGTTTCAAAAATTTTATTACTGATGGAGGATCTCATTTTAGAAATGTTATAATTGCAAGATTGGTCGAAAAATATAATATAATGCATGAATTTGTAACTACTTATCATCCTAAGACAAGTGGTTCAGCAGAAGTATCTAATCATGAAATAAAAAGAATTATGAAAAAAAGTGTCAATCCTAGTAAGATGGATTGGTCTATTAGATTAGATACTACATTATGGGCATAAGGGACTGCTTATAAGAAACCTATAGGTACCCCTTATAGATTAATTTTTGGGAAGACTTGTCACTTGCCAGTAGAATTGGAGCATAAAGCTTATTGGGCTATTAACAAATTCAATTTTAATTTGAAAGTCGCTGGTGAGAAAATATTATTGCAATTAAATGAGCTTGAAGAAATTAGGAATGAATCTTACGATAATGCTAGGATTCATATAGAAAGAATGAAAGAATGATATGATTGAAAGATAATAAAAAAGAATTTGAACCTGGATAGGAATTTTTATTACATAATACAAGATTTCTTGGAAAGCTAAAGTCGAGGTGGAAAGGGCCATTCAAAGTTGTAAAAGTCTATCCCTATGGAGCTGTTAATATTGAAGATCCTAAGACTGGAAGAATATTTAAAGTAAATGGGCATAGATTGAAACCATATTTTGATGGTCAAAGACCAGTTTTTAAAGAAATTACAATGTTGGGTCACCTAGAATGAAGACTTGGAATGTCGGGCTGATGATATTAAACCAAGCGCTTCGTGGGAGGCAACCTAGACTTATCGTTGTCTATTTTGCTTTTTGAGTTTTTGTTCGAAATATTTTACATATATTTATATTTATGTTTTCATAGAGTCCATGTATGTGAGAAAATAATTTAAAAAACATCTTTATTTACCTAATTTTATGAAAGAATTGAGAATTTTTTTATCAAAATCAAAAATGTGAATTTTTGGAACTGGCGTATGATGCACCGAATTCCAGAGAGCTAGTGCATGATGCATCAGAATCAGTGCATGATGTGTCGTGGCGATGAAAATGACTTAAAAATTTTTAAAAGGTGGTTTTTAGCGGGTTCTTCTCTTTAAAACTCCCAAAAACTAATTCCAAAGTCCATTTTAGGGGGAAATGAGAGAGGAGTGATTAGATTTTAGTTCTAATGGCATCCCACTCTAAAAATTCTGCTATATTTGAGATTTTCAATTGGAGAAAGTTTGTCATTTTTTATGTAAAGAAGTTGCATGATTGTGTTCTAGTGAAGAAGAGGCTAATCAAAGAAAGGGGGTTTGTGAATCGAAGATTTAATACACTGAATACTCAAGTTGAAGAGATTATTGTGAAGAGACATTGGGAAGTGGTTTGTTACACTACTGCCGCCGTAATCGTCCTTGTGGTGAAAGAGTTTTACGCAAATATACATGGAATCAACCAAGGAATTGTCTATGTCCAAGGCAGGTTTTTGGAATTCACTCCTTCAAGAATAAACGAGATATTTATGATTGAAAACGTGTCTATCTACCATTACTCAAATTTTACCCCTACGAGAGATAATATGAATGAACTTTATAGGCACCTTACAGATGAAGATGCGAATTGGGAGGCAAAAGATGATGTGAATGTAAGTTTTTCATCATCATTGTTAAATCCTATTTCTAAGGCATGACACTTCTTTATTACATCAAAATTACTGACTACTATGAAGATTAGTAAAATAACTAAGGAGAGTGATGTTTTAAATTACTATATTCAAATCGGAAAACTTAATGATATTAGAGTAATCATTGTGAAATTGGTTTTTGGTTTGATTGTGAATGGGTCTGCAACTAGACTTGGACATCCATCCACTATTTTCCTACTATGCAGTCAATCACAAGTATCGTATAAGAGTTGGGAAAAAGTGCTTCTTCCTTGGAAGTCGATGTATCCAGAAGTCCATTGCAACTGCATTGGAAAAGGAGATGAAAATGATATGAATGTACTGATGGATCAGGGATCCCAAAATTCATCATCTATTCAGCCTTACTTCAGTTCTAATGCACTTTTAAAAAGTGTCAAGAAGTTCGAAAAAGAGGTGCAAAATCTTATGCATGCATCAAGGAATATTTCTAAAATGTTGGATCACTTGGATTGGAGACTTAAAGAAAATTTTGTGCATGGTCGTATTGAAGATGGCTTGGTACGTATGTTCAAGAAACATGCTTGGATTAGGGTGGATTCGACTGATGAGTTTCCTTATTGACCCTTCTATAACCTGTATTTGCACTACCAATCGATGGGAGATATCTAGAAGGACGAGAGTGAATAAGATGTTTGAACTTAATTTATGCACGGAACATTTTATTTAGTACTATTTACTTTAGTTGTTTGATGTGTTGGATTGCATTTACTTTTGTTGTTGAACTATATCAATATTTGTATTTGAAATTTTAAAGTTTAAATTTCAGTGTTAGGATGTTTTGATTTACTTTAAACACTGAATTATAAGTTTGTTGGATTGATAAATATAAATTTGTAATAGCGCGGATTTTATAGAAAAACTAAAAGTGAGTTTTGTGTTGTTTATGAAAGATGGATGTTATAGTAATGTTTAATTATGCTTATAAAGGTTCATTTGAGTTAATTAGAGGTTGACATAAATCAGTATGACTAGATTTTCATAGAAAATAAAATCTGGAAAATTTATGGCGTCGGCGCATGATGCGCCAGATTGGTGCATGATGCATTGAATTACAGAGAGTTGGCGCATGATGCGCCAAATTCCCGAAAACACTAGATTGCCTAAAAACTATAAAATTTCACAACAAAACTTCATTTTTACTTGGGTCATCTCCTACCTCTAAACCTTGACCTAGGGTTTAACATTGAGCGTGAAAGAGAAGAGTTCGAAGGCTAAAAATTGTAGATTTCATCTTCTCTTGGTAAGAGCTTCAGTTTAACTTAGAAATTTTTTATTTTCACCATGGATTTTTCCTACATTAAAGAAATACAAAAATTTGGATTTTTGATGAAAAAGCTTGAAGAAAACTCATGGTGAAAAGTTTCTTACCAAATAATCTTACTTGGGGAGTTCAGATTTTTGATTTTATAATTTATTTGGAATATATTTAGATTTTGGTAGAATTTCAAATGGCTCCACGAGAAAAGAGATGAAGGACAAATGAGTTTGTTGAACAAAGCTTTGTTAATTCGAAGGCCCAACATTGTTATAACACTCAAATCAAATCGAGAAGATTGATCTAGGAACAAACATTTGGTAACCCGTGTGGCAAGATCGAGAGGTTGATTCTTGCTAGAAATTGGGAAAATTTTTGCTACTTCATTGTAGTAGTGATTCTGCCAATGATTTGAGAGTTTTATGCCAACTTGAGATTTACTGATGACGATCACATTTTTGTGAGAGGTAAGCAAGTTGAATTTACCGACAAAAGGATCAATACTTTTTATGGGCTGAGGAATGTATTTCATGATGAATACGTTGCAGTCATGATGACTGATTCATCACTAGATGATGTGATTGCCTTCCTGACTCATGGAAAAGGAGAATGGAAGATTAAAAATACTAAGATAGTTAACTTCTCTGCTTCCATGTTCACTAGACAGTCAAATGTATGACACCACTTCATTTCTGCTTGATTACTCCCAACAAATCACCTTACTGATGTAACGAAGGATAGGGTTGTATTGAACTATTACATTCAGAACATGAAAGTAATAAATTTTGGTGCTCTTATAGTTCATCATGCACGGAGCATAGCTAAGAGCTCTACAACTAGTGGTTTGGGTTACCCTGCCCCGATTTCACTCTTTGTGAACAATCAGGAGTAGAGTCCCATAGAAATGAAGAAAGATTACAGCCACAAAATCCTATTGGGAAGCATATGGTTCAGAGAGTTGAATCATTTGTTCAATCTAGGGGTGTAAGAAGCGATAGACATTTCACATCAGTTACAACGACATCCACTTCTCGCCCTGCATCATTAGAAAATATTATGGACCAACTCATGATTCAACAATTAAAAATTGTAAATATTTAGAATTAGATTGGAGAGAATGGAGTAAGAAATGCTTATAATGTTGAGTATCAACAATGGAAAGTTTGGCATGATATAGCTTTTGAGGATGCTATGGTGAGGTATCTTAGGGGGTGAAAATAATGTGGAATTTCCTACTTGCCCCAGCTTTACTCCATATGCTCCTATTCATGATGAAGAAGAAGAAGAAGAGGAAGAAGAAGATGATGATGAGGAAGGTTATGAAGATTGATATTTTCTGGAGTTAGTTTATTTATTTTTTTTAGTTGTTTGTTTGTTTGTATGTTGTTTGGATTTTATTTGGTTGGCATTTAAAACTGTAGTAGTAAAAAATTTTATTTTTGTGTTGTGGACTTAAAATTGTAATAGTAACAGTAGATTTTTACTTTTTCTACATTTTTAGTATTTTCAGTTTTTGTTTCTGTTTTTAAATCTCAGCAAACTCTATAGAATATATTATGTCTCATTTAATGTTTTAAAGCCTGTATGTATCTTAAAGTTAGATCCTGTAATATGCTAGAACCCAATTTCATAGTAAAAAATCCTAAACAGTTTAGTTTTTATTTTCATACATTTACTATTTTCTTTCACCAATTAAATTTTGTAATAAAATATTTTTAAAATACTTAAAAACTTAAGTTAAGGGGGAAGAAAAATTTCTTTTAAAAAGTTGTAAACTAAATTTTATTTGTCCTTAAGTAATAATATTTTAAAAATTAATTTAACATGACCCATGATATTAAGATTAAACTTTAAATGACTATACTTAAGTTTATGAACATTATGGTAAATTTAGGTAAAATTTTTTAATAATGAAGGTCAATTCTAATGTTAAAGATATTTGGTATGATAAGATAAGACTAAGTTTTTCTATTTAAAGTAAAGAAAACTGTATTTTTGAAGTATTAATAATTTTAGAGATTCATGTAAGGAGAAAAAAAATTAGGCTTCATGAAAATCATAAACTAATATGAATTTATAAAGTGAAGAAAGATAAGGAGTTTTAAATCTGAGAAAATGATAGTGAAGTTCAAAACTATTAAAGACTATCCAGATATAGTAGTACTCACTTTAAAGAAAAGGAAAAAAAAAGAAAAGAAAGGATTAAAAAGATCTTAAAAGAAAAAGAAAAGAAATGAAAAGAAAAACAAGTGAGGAGAAGCTTGAGAAAATGCCTAATAAAAAATTAGCCCCACTTGAATCAACTTAAGGAAAAAGCTTTATTATATTTTATAAACTTATATTAAATTATTAGTAGCATTATTAGTAAAGTTTTGCTGAAATTCTTTTTCATATGAATATTCTAAACATCCTTGATATGACAAATTGCAATTCTTCATCAAATAAATAGAGATTCAAAAATCTTAAAATTGACTACTAAGTACTCTTTAACTTAGAATTTGAATCTAAGTTATTAAAGGTTTTTCTTAAATTTCAATATTTTATTTTTGTTGAACAAAAGTATGGAAGTTATAAGTTAGTCTATATCATAATTCATATGCTTTTATGTAATAGAAGTGTCATTTGAGGACAAATAGCATTTAAATTGGGGGGATTTTGATACACCATAATAATATGTTGTTTTAAGTATACATTTTATGCTTATTTTTGGTGATATTGCACTTTAAATAAGGGTATTTTCATGTTTTTGTTTCAAGTGTATCAATTTTAGGCATTTGGAGCAAAATTAGCAAAAATGATGAAATTTGGAGCCAAAACAACTAAGTATGGAATTCTAACGCATCATGCGCCATATTGGTACCTGATGTGAATTTGCTGAAATATTGTTGTGTGAAATTTATAAAGTTTACTCCTCTTTACAATAGTGCCAAAAACTTGAAGTGTTGTTTTATTAATAATAACGTTCAACACTTATTGTGGTATTCTACGCAAGTATACATATCTTTATCAAGTAATATAAAACTTTCTTTTTAAGTCCTGAATATCGATCCAATGAGGAAGGTTTAAATTTGAAATGATAAGTTAACTAGGAGATTCGTAGAAATCAAACAAAATTACTATCACTAATTTCAAATATTTAAGATACTATAAAAGCTTAATTATTAACTACTAGCAGAATTTAAAAGGAGAGTTTAAAATTAATAACTACTAAACTAAGTTTATATGATGAAGTTTTCTAATATGAAAAAGCATCTTTCCCACTTCAATGATTTTTTGGTGAAATGAGATGAGATAAATGGTTTAACTATGTATTGTGCTAAATAAGAGCAATTTTAATTCTTTACCCTGATTTAGTGTTATATAAAATCATCGGTTAATCTTAGGTTTAGTCCGTAAATCCATGGCTAGGCTAGGAGAATATTGGATCCCACTCCAGAGCTCCCAGTTCCCTTCCCCTGAAGGCTGATTCTCGCTTTAGTTTTTAAACACTAAGATTGAATTGAGGATTTTTAGTCTGTCACCCTAGAAATCTCCAATTCTACACCCAAAAAAGTATATTTCCCTATTTTTACACACTTAATTCCATGAATGAAGTACTTATTCATAGACTTAAATGTGATTCTCACTCTATTGTAGAATTCATACTCTATTTCTCGGATCATATGTTTTACAATATATTTTAACAATTCAATTGACTAGATCAAAAAGTAAATTAAGAGTGGAGTTGAAAACTATCACAATTTATTTTAAATTTTAACATTAGCACATCCAAATTATATCTTCATTTCACCGTAAATCAACGTAGAGAGAAAGATAAAGAAATCTACTCAAAATTTATGAGAAAGATATAACAAAACATAAATTTCTTATACAAAAGAAAGTTCATTCAACAATAATAAACAAACAACACTTATCTGAAACTCTTTCTCAAAGTAAATCTTTTGTAGCCTCTTTTAGGAAATGTAGGAAGAAGAAATATCTTACTTCTTTTCCTCTCCAACATTTCTTAGAGAAGAATTCACACTTAAACTCACCACAAAAACTCAAAACTATCAAAACAATAACTAATTAATGATGTGGAATAGCGTGGAATGTAGGTGTGTGAAGAGAAAAACTGAATTGAGTGGAAGAATTCAAAATGGTGCAAGGGGGGACGGGGGTGGGCTTTTCTGATCAAATTTTGTCCCTAAATAGAGCCTAGGTTGGTTCTCTAATAGGTGCATCCAAAAACTCTTCAAAAAGAATCCCAATTTGTCAAATTTTCTAAAAACAGAGCCAACAACGACACTAGCACCAGAGGCCATTCAATTAATTCTTTATTCTCTGTGAAATGATGTCGTCGGTGCCCAAACTGGTGTCATTGGCGCTGAACATTTTTTTAACTTCTCCATTTTGACTCTAAATTTCATCCTTTTTGCTTCAAGTCCTCAAAATCAACAACCTGCAATAAAACACAAAAAATATCTTCTATTAAAGTGCAATATCACCAAAAATGAGTATAAAATATATGTTTAAAAAATACATATATTTTTGGTGTATCAGCGTCAAATGCTCCAGATTGACGTCAGATGCACCAAAACCCAGAACAATGTGGTCTTCAACAAACTAACACATGATGCTCCAGATTGGCGCTAAATGTGCCATTTGACAGAGAGTTGGCATATGATGCGCCAGATGAGCTAGGGACGACTTTTTTGCATACTAAGGCAGTTCGAGACGAATTTTGCGTGAATTTTCAAAGGGACACTTTTTTTAAACACCCTCTGGAGTAATTCAATGTATCTAGACACTTTAGAAGGTTTTTTTATGAAAATATATGTCTCTTGAATGAATGGACATATCTTTTGAATTAAAAAGAGTTGACTTTTTGGATAGAATTTTGGAGGGAATTTTCAATTCTTTTTGGAGGGAGGCAACCTTTAATAAAAGAGAGAGAAGTCTAAGGCTTAGAAGAGGAGGTGAGAGGAGGGAAGAATGAGAAATTTCTTCTAGGATTGTATGAGGAGAGGGAAGGTGAGAAATTTCTTCTTCATTACACTTCTAAGAGAGAATTAAGAGTTCTTGTAAAGAATGAAAGGCTAAGAGATAAATTTTAGGCGTTTGCTTAGGAAGGATTGTGAGATAAGTTGTCTCTTTTATTTCTTTTATTTTGTAAACTTATTTTTAAATATAAAATCAGTGTTTTATCGTATCCTTCTCATGAATTCTGAGTATTCTTCTTTATCCTTCTCACTACTTTGAGATATGATTTTGTGAAGAATTGATTTTATTTTATATGGTTTTAAATGTAAATAATTTGTGATGATTTGAACTTCGATCTTCATTTACTTTTTGATATGGTCAATTGAAATGTTAAAAGGTATTGAGAAACATATGTTCTGAAAGGGTCATGATTTCTACAACATAGGGAGTATCACATTTGATTTCATGGGAGAGTATTTCATCCATGAAATTAGGTGCAAATATATAGGGAAATATACTTTGTTGGATGCAGAATTGGAGATTTTAAGTTGACATATTAAAATCCCCAATTTGATCCAGTTGATTGGAAATTGATATTAGATGTTAGCCCTCAGGGGAGGGAGTAGTGGGAGCTCTGGAGTGGCAGTCAGTATCCTCCCAGCCTAACCACAGAATTAATGACCAAACTCTGGATTGGTCAATGTTCTTTATGCACTCAGAAGAAGGTGAAGAATAGGATTGATCCTATTTGAC
>JXCR01147719.1:121943-138748 GCA_002079205.1 Phalaenopsis hybrid cultivar
CTACCAAAAGGCTTTATTGTAAATTCTTGACTATTGTTCTTTAAGAAGGTGGTCTTTAGAATGTGCTTGTTAATGATACATAATTGATGGTACCTTATATGTAAGCAATGCTTTGAGAATATTTGTTGCATTGAGCAGTTTGTTGAGCATCACCTTGATTATTGGAATAATAAATTATTGGGTTTGTGGAGCCTGATTTGAAGCCAAAGCACCCTCACGAAATATCAGACCGAGCACTCGGTGCTCTTGCGCCATGTTGTGGGTGTTTCAACTCTCATTGAGCGTTGGAGCGACCCCCTTTGGGTGCCTCAGCACCCAATATTGGGCGCTCAAGCGCCCAACACTTATGTTCGCTCCAGAGAGCATGGCGCTTAGGATCCAAGTCTGGGTGTCTATGCTCCTGAAGCCGTTAGAACAGGATTTTTGTGCCATTCAGATGTTCAATCACTGGTTGATAGATTTTTGAATCCGGAAAATCATTCATTAGTATGTGTTATGAACTATGTCAAGGGATAACAGCAAATTTGAGGCTGCTTAGGTGGGGAAGACTGAAGAATGAAATAAGATGAAACGATTTGTTGTATTGATTTCTGCGCAACTTTTTTGTTTATACCTTCCCGTTACATATACTTTGTAGTGTAGCATGCTGTGTTGCAACAGAGCTCTACGGTGGTGAGTATTGCATCTGCAGTTTTGTAGTACTACAGTTTTTGTTTAAGTCCTCTATTTGTGACATGTTTGTGTGACGGTTTGCAGATGATGGGCTATGCTGTATGAGAGTTTAGTTTAAAGGACTTTAAAGAACTCAGTCTATAAATTTACTCATTGCGGAGAAATGGGTATGTTTTGTTAACCTATTGAACATCAAAAGAATAGTCTTACCATTAAAAGCCTAATGAAATCCATTAAATGGGTAGAGAAATGCNCAAATGCCCATTAAACGTCGTATGATAGAAGGAAATTATCTGAATCATTCATTCACATTGATTCATATTCTTGCATTAATTGTACCCATAATACTATAAATAGACCACTACCCCTCACATTAGAAATAGCTTAAGCCTAGAGAGAGCCTGAGGCTGAGAAAATGCTATAGCTCAGCATCACTGCTGACCACCGTCGCCCATCGCCGACCGTCGTCGACCACAACCAAACTCTATCAACAAACTCAAACTGTTATTAACCACCGATCGTCGTCGACCCTGCCAACCTCCGTTGACCACGCCTATCGTTGTCGACCACCGCCAACCATCTTCTTTAATCACTATCAACTACACGTCGTCACTCGACACTGTAATCTAAAAAATATAGTTATATTTTCTCATTTGTGAGACAAGGGATCTTTGTAATCATTACTGAATACTGGATTTTCGCAGTTAGTCAGGTCCCGTGATTTTTTTCCTTTACAGGTTTTCCACGTAAAAACTTTTGGAGTCGTCATCATTTGTTTCTCTTTCATCTGAGTGTGTACTGAATTCTCGAACAACGTTAAAATAATAATTCATTATTCTACTGCCACAAATTTTCTAGCATGTTAGGTAATGTGGAGACTCAATCCACCGCAATTTAATTCGCTTCCTAATTAAGAATGTCACTTACCACTCACATATCTTCCCACATACCGCTCACCTACCTCCCACTCACCACTCTCCTAGTTTCTATAAATAGTTTCTTATTGCTTGTCATAAGTTAAGTCACAAGCCAAGCAAGGCCAAGCCAAGTCCTCTAGAGAGCTAAGAGAAAGAGAGAAAGAGGGAGCGAAAGGAAGGAAGAGAAGAAAATATAGATTTTCTTGTAAACATCAAGGAAATAAAATCCTCTGCAGCTTCGTGGACGTAGACAAATTTGTCAAACCACGTAAATCTGTGTGTCGTTCTATTGTTTTTCTGCATGCAATTTTACTCATTTCATTTTTTGTTTTATTGTCATCGTTTTTCACAACAACTGGTATCAGAGCTTTGGTTCAGATCTAAGGAAAAACGATGGGCGGAGCCGAAGTGATGACATCGGGGATCGAGAAGTTCAATAGCACAAATTTTGCTTACTGGAGGATGTAGATAGAGGACTATCTCTATGGGAAGAAATTTCATCTTCCGTTACTGGGAAAGCGACCAGAAAAGATGATGAGGCAAAATAGAATTTGTTGGATCGACAGGTTCTAGGGGTTATACGATTAACCCTGTCGAGATCGGTTGCCCACAACATCATCAAGGAGAGGACTGTTGCAGATCTCATGATGACTTTATCAGGTATGTATGAAAAACCATCGACGAATAACAAGGTGCATCTGATGAAAAAGTTATTCAACTTGAAGATGGCGGAATGTGTGTCTGTTGCTCAACACCTAAATGATTTCAACACTATCACAAATCAGTTGTAGTCTGTTGAAATTAATTTTGATGATGAGATATGTGCGCTGATATTATTGGCTTCATTACCGAACAGTTGGGAAGTCATGAGGATGGCAGTTAGCAGTTCTGCATGTAAATCTAAGTTGAAATATGATGATATTCGTGATTTGCTTTTGGCTGAGGAGATGCGCAAGAACGATTCTGGCGAGGACTCGTGTTAAAGTTCAGCGTCACATGACGGGAACTCAAACAGAGGAAGATCAAAATCAAAGTCTGGTCAGCAGACAACCTGCTAGAATTGTAGCAGGGTTGGCCACATAAAAAGGAACTGCAGGAATCCTAAAAAGAAGCAAAATGATGGTGCTAATGTTGTAACGGAAGAAATACATGATGCATTATTGCTGGCAGTTCATATTTCTGTTGATGATTGTATATTGGATTCAGGGGCTTCCTTCCATACATCTTCCCACCGGGAGTTAATGTGAAATTATGTTACAGGTAACTTTGAGAAGGTACATCTGGCTGATGGAAAAGCTCTGAATGTGGTGAGATGGGGGACGTTGATATTGCACTCCCTAGCAAGAGCAAATGGACTTTGCAAAAGATCGGACACGTTCCTAAGTTGAAGAAAAATCTCATTTTTGTTGGACAACTCAATGAGGGTGGTCATTTGATAGTGTTCTCAAATAGCACCTGGAAGGTTACCAAAGGAGCATTAGTACTTGCTTGGGGTAAGAAAATTGACACATTGTATGTAACTACAGGTTTACTCAAGCGAGAACACATGAGTCAGAGGTGCATTATGGGGAAGCAGAAGAATGTCAGTTTTCTGAAAAGTGGCAGAGCGCCAAAGGCAAGAAAATTGAACGTTGTACAGACTAATGGTGAAGAACCACAGAGCCGTGAAGAAATCTTGTAAGATGAAAATTTGAGCAAGTAGAAGATAACCAAGAAGAAGAAAACGGATTCCCTGTCAGGGAATCAGACTTGGGAGCTGGCAGAACTTCCATCAAGGAGGAAGGCATTGCACAACAAGTGGGTGTACCGGGTGAAGATTGTGTTTGGTGTTAGTAAGAGGTACAAGACTGGACTTGTTTAAAAGGGTATTCAGCAAGGGCATGATATAGCTCATGCAATGGGAGTTATTAGCAGATACAAGAGTAACCCAGGAAAGAGCTTGGTGGTACAAGGCTATGTTGACGGTGATATGTCAACTGAGGGTGTTATTCGTGAAAAAGTGAAATTGTGCTTGACTTCATCTGGTCATCTGGCATGAAGATATGGGTCTTGAGTTGCAGAGGTTGAGGATATCATGTTTGAGGAAAATGTCGGTACAACTAATATGTGATGCACCCAGTGGGTCATGCAATTAGTGTCTCAATCTCCAAGTGGGAGAATTTTTTAGCAATGTGGAAATCCGGTCCACCGCAATTTAATAAGCTCCTAATTAAGAATCTCACCTACCGCTCACCTACCTCCCACAAACCACTCTCCTAGTTTTTATAAATAGTTTTTTATGGATTGTCATAAGTTAAGCCACAAGCTAAGCAATGCCAAGCCAAGTCCTCTTGAGAGCTAAGAGAAAGAAAGGAAGAGAGAGAGGGAGGAAGGGAGAGAAGAAAATAGAGATTTTCTTGTAAACATCGATGCACTCGATGGTGTAATTCATCGAAGAAATAAAATCCTCTGCAGCTTCATGGACGTAGGCAAATTTGTCGAACCACGTAAATTTGTGTGTAGCTCTGGTATTTTTCTGCGTGCAATTTTACTCGTTCCATTTTTCGTTTTATTGTCGTCGTTTTTCACAACATAGCACGTATTAATATGTATGTAAGTCACTTATTAACTTTCAAGAACAGATTTAATTGTTCAATTTGAGGCAGTTTTTATATGTTCTAGTCGATCGATATCAAGATAGTCGACAAGTTGTTGAACCACTGCAGAGGTAATTCCTTGAGCGCCGTAAGGAATAAATAACACTTAAGGGCATCATTTATTTTTAACGTACAAACTACCAATTTGAAAAAGGTTACATGATCAACAGAATATGNTTAAGCTTTGACACCATAGACAATATCAGTGTAAGTTCGACCGTCTTCCGCATAAGTGATAACCAGAAAGGTCCTGGGCGGAGCCCTCCAAGAAAGTGTCCTCTCAGTAACTTCAGAACCACTCCCAAAATTTAGTGGGCTTCATTGGAGAATCTACAGAAGCATTCTTTGAGAGATTTCCTCTCATTTTGGTGAACTCTCAATAAGTGGGATAAATCTTTGCTGATCATTTTATTCATTATGAACTACTCTACAAATATTCTGACAAGCTCTTTGAAGGTGTTGGTGGTGCCCCCGAAGGGAGTAGAACCGTGTGCGAACTTGAGAGCTAAATGGCACACTCGACAGAGAAGAGCATTAGAGGCACGATGAATGTGCATGATGGTTCGATAGTGGCCGACGTGCTTGTATGGGTCAGTTACCCCTTCATAAGCATTGTGTTCGGGAGTTTGAAACTCGTTGAAATGGGGAGTTGGATAACGACCTCCGCCAAAGGGTAGGATTCTTGGAAGTTGCAGCGAGCGAGGAAGCAATCCCTTTTATCTAGATGGAATTCTTCCCAAACAAGGCAACATAGCTCATCACAGATGGCATCATCATGAGCCGACAGCAAGGCGGGGTTGTGCAAGGTGAGTTGTACAAGACATATAGGTGAAACTTATAATGTTGAGAAGATCAACGTATTTTCTTGGCATGAGTGGTTCAATCATTAGAAGAGAACCAAATAAGGTATTTCTATTGGATGTTGAACTAGTGGTAAGTAAGCTCCAGCTAGTTGCACAGACATTAAATTTTGTAGGAGTTAGAGGATCTCGTGTTCGGACTCCCAATCTCGCGTACTCAGTCTTGTAGAGAAGGACCCCGAGGCGCCTTCACCTAGAAGGTAACGCCTCTTAGGATTGAAAGATGCGGATGACTACACCTTTAGCTCCATGACTGCCCTCTTGAATGCTGAGAGTTGAAGTCAGATGTTATGTTGTTACGAGTATTGTGTCTAGTGTCCATGCAATAAGTCTGCAAGTACTTTAGTGATGGGAATGCTTGTTCCCAACAAACGGTGCCAAAGTGATACGTGCTAGATTATTCGTCGCGGTAGAGTAATAAATTGTTGTCTTAGCATTACACTAGAATTTAACACACACTCATATGAAAGAACATAACCAGTAGAGATACTAGAAGTTTTTACGTGGAAAACCTGGAAAGGAACAAAATCACGGGGTATGCCCAATTGAACAAATCCACTATAACCTGGCGATTACAGTTACAAATAAAGAGGAAATGATTACACAATCTCTTTAGTTACAATATCGTTGCACAGATGAACTTGTCGTAAGATGCAGGTGGCGGCCAATGGTAATCAGTGGCAGAAGGTGAGTGGTAAGTAGTGGCTGATGATAGTCGACTATAGTGAGTAGTGGTCAGTGCTGGTTGACGACTAATGGTCGGTGGCGGTTGGCGACGAGGTAATGTTGAACTTCAGCTCCTCTAAACTCAGTCTTCTTCAAACTTCAAGCTCCTCCCTTGAGAAATGGGTAGGACTTTATTTATATAGTTTTGGCTGCAATTAATGAAGAAATTTTAACCACTATGATCGGATGACCTAGAGAGATTCCCTCACTTGGAAGTCATTTGATGGACATTTGAGTCTCTCAATGATGTTGAAATTGAGTAATATTGGGCTCGTCATATTCTTCTTATCGAGATGCTCGATTTGACTATAAGTCACCATGTTTTACGTCTGTTTGACCTTCCAAATATGACAAGAAAACTTCCAAAAGTAATTTAATGGGTTGATTGGACCAATTTTGGTATCATTGATTTCATCTCGTCGAGCTGGTCAGTTGAAGTATAAATTTGCTGAAATTAGTGCTTTGGAAGATGTTCTGAGATTCGTACAACGCCTCGAGATTCATGCTAGATGATGAAAATTTGTTAAAGGTGTATCAATGATAACAATATAGAAGCACATCAACTAATAAATTTTACTGAATGATAAATTAACTTTAATAATATTTTTATTAAAATAAAAAATATGCATAATTAATAGTTTTATTATCAGTTTTGATTTACTTAATAATTTTAACTTCAATAGTAACTCAAATTAAACTAAAAAGTGCAGGTAGAGTGTCATAATAATTAAATAATAAAAGTTCAAGATAATTTCTTGATGTTTAAAATGAATAATTAGATGATATGTACCTAATAAATATTAATACTCGTATGATATAGTGTTGAAAACTTTCAGTTTTTTCGGGCCATGAAAAAAAAATTGTAATTAGGGGGTGCATTTGCTTAATTTGGTTGGATCTGTTTTTAAATTGATGGAATCAATTGCAGTTGATATTTGTATTTTGAATAATTAAACTAGTCAAGATTATGATAAAATCAAATCGACCAAATTGAAATTTAATTTGATTTACACAGTTAAATTATGAACAAACGTTAAACAATTATATGTAGACTTTTTATAAATGAAAATATGATGTGCCTGACTTACAGGAGATAACTGGTGGGTGCCCGAGATCATCATCTATGGCTGAGCGACCGAAGTGAGAACACACATGTGGATTTTGAATTTGTTTGATCTACTCATTTTCTAAATTGTTGAATAATGAACATTGAAATTTATTACAAATCATTATTTCTTTTGCTCAACATTCATAACATGCAAAGCGCTATTTTGGTTGAATATTCTTTTATATTTGGGCTGAAGTAAATCAAATAAAAAACATCTCTATAGAGAAAATGGTACTGATCTCATAATACTTGTTTTTTATGAATTTGAAATTTCATCATATCGTATAAATTTTAATTAAAAAAGGTAAAAACTCGGCACATGAGCTTACTATTTGCTGCCATGGTTTTTGCCCATTGCCGTGATCACTTTTTGAGTGACAGTTTGGGGTGGCTTATTACCGCGGTAGGCGCTCTGAAAAATGCTCGGCATGCGTTTGTTTTGTGTGTACGAATGACGATACGAAATTGCTCGACGCAAGTTCTTCATTATTCGCGGCCGCCCATCGGAGTCCGTTTTTCGAGCTTTTTATCCTTGGAGCCCACGATCTCGTCCCCGAGCCCTTCTTCTCTCCGATCTTAGTCGTGATTCCTCCAACCCTCGATCTCGTCCCCGAGCCCTTCTCCTCTTCGAGCCCAGTCGCGATTTCTTTCAACCTGTCTGGTCGTGGTCCAAGGCAGAGAACCCTCAATCATTCGTTTTTTGATCTGGTCACAATTTCTACCTACCCGTCCCGGTCGTGATTCCTTCAGCTCTTGGCGATGAAGCTGTCCTACACTCGAACCGCAGGGCCTTGGCATACGAAAGGCTTAGGATCGAAGCTTTTCTTATAGTCCTCTTCTCAACACCTTCCCTGCCCACTGTAAGCATTTTTTCTAACCATCTCAATGTTCTTCTCCAACATACCATCTAAAAGCTTTTGTGCCTGCAATTATAATCACTTGCAATGCAAGATAGTAAGATTTCGATGCAGCTGCCTAAATTGGTATAGTTGTACTAATTTGGTGTGCTTCGACTCGTGATAATTGAAATACTGTTGGTTCTAGTATTATTTTGATTCTCTTTGGAAAAAAAGCTTGATGGTATTCATTTCCTTGCAAGAAGAAAGTGAAATTTGCGCTGTCATAGTTTTGTGAATGTTCCATTTTATTGATTATTGTTTTTGTCTTGGATTGTTTGAGGTCGCATAGAATGGAGAAACAAAGTCTTCTCTGGCAGATAATTGATGTATAAATTGTTTTGATAGTATTTTAAATCCTTCACACTTCTTTTATTTTTGGGAAATTTATATACATATTACATAATTTTTCAGTATTTACATATGTGACATTTAAATGCAGATACACCTCATCCTTGACCCCTTCTATTTTTTATACCTAAAAGATTTTTGTGTCCTATATTAAACTTTGAGATGGATTGTGCATTTTATCTTGACACTATGACATGAAAATATGATGATTTGAAAGAAAACAAAAATATTCCACCTAAATGAACTGATCCATAATGATTTGCGGGTTATGTTTTATCTATTTTTGTGCGCATACAATTTTGTTACAAACAGCTTAACCAAACAGTGGCATAATGATCATTTATCCAACAATAACTACCTGTAAGGGTCTGTTTGGGGCAGCTGCAGCTTATACAGCTTCTGCTGATAAGCAGCTTATCATGATAATCTGCTGATGATCAGCTGATCCGGATAAGCTGTCTGGCTGTTTGGTTGGCGCTTATGAAAAATAGCNTATTTGAATCATTTATTAAATCTAAAGGGAGGAAGAAGGGATAGACCCTCTACATCAATTTCAGGGGCATCTACTTCTCTCCCTGCATCATTAGAAAACATTATAGACCAACTCATGATTCAACAAATGGACATAATCAATATTCAGGGTCAGTTGGGAGAGATTTGAGCAAGAAATGCTTATACTGATGAATTTCAGCAAAGGAGAGTTCAACATGATATTGATTTTGAGAATGCTATGGTGAGACATCTTATGGGAGAGCTTAATGTAGAATTTCCTCCTTGCCCCAGTTTCACTCGTTATGCTCCTATTAGAGATTTAGATGAGGGAGAAGAAGAAGAAGATGATGATGATGATGAGGAAGCAGATGAAGACTGATATTTTTATGAGCTTAGTATAGTTTGTTTTTGTGTTTATTTGTTATTTGTGATTTTATTATATTGTACTTTCATTTGAGAACTGTTGTAGTAAAAACTTTCATGTTGTCTTGTGTACTTAACTGTAATAGTAACTGTAGACTTTGACTTTTTCTGCATTTTTAGTATTTTCAGTTTTATTTTTCAATTTTCTTATTTTTTTTTAATTCTTAGCAAGTTCTTTAGAATAAATTATGTTTCATTTAATGCTTTAAAGCCTGTGTGTATGTTTTTAAAGTCAGTACCTGCAATATAGAAGATCCTAGTTTCATATTCAAAAATTCTCTATAGGTTAGTTTTTAATTTCATGCATTTATTGTTTTCTTTCACCTACAAAAATTTTGTACTAAAATATTTTTAAAATTATATAAAAACTTAAGTTTGGGGGTAAAAAATTTTCTTTTGAAAACAGATAAACTAAATTTTATTTGTCCTCAATTAACTATATTTTTAAAATTAATTTAACATGACATGGGATATTAAGATTTAACTTTGAATGACTATACTCATGTTTATAAATATTGTGGTAAATTTAAGTAAAAGATTTAATAATGAAGATCAATTCTAAAGTTAATTTTATTTGATATGATAGGATAAGACTATGTTATTTCTATTTAAAGTAAAGGAAATTATATTTTTGAAGTATTAAGAATTTTAGAGTTTCATGAAAGAAGAAATGAATGAGACTTTATAAAAAATCATTAACTAATATGAATTTATAAAGTAAAGAAAGATATAGAGTTTAAACGTTAAGAAGAGGATAGTGAAGCTCAAAATCATTAAAGACTATCCAGATATAATAATCCTCACTTGAAAAAGAAAAAACAAAAATAAAAGAAATGATCTAAAAGATACTGAAAGAAAAAAAAGAAGAAAAAAAAAGAAAAATAAGTGAGGAGAAGCCTAATTAAAAATTGGCTTCACTTGAATCAACTTAAGGAAGGAGCTTTATTAAATTATTTGTGATTTTATTGTGTTGTACTTTCATTTGAGAACTATTGTAGTAAAAACTTTCATGTTGTCTTGTGTACTTAACTGTAATAGTAACTGTAGACTTTGACTTTTTTAGCATTTTTAGTTATTTCAGTTTTATTTTTCAATTTTCTTATTTTGGTTTTTAATTCTCAGCAAGTTCTTTAGAATAAATTATGTTTCATTTAATGTTTTAAAGCCTGTCTGTATGTTTTTAAAGTCAGTACCTGCAATATAGAAGATCCTAGTTTCATATTCAAAAATTCTCTATAGGTTAGTTTTTAATTTCATGCATTTATTGTTTTCTTTCACCTACAAAAATTTTGTACTAAAATAGTTTTAAAATTACTTAAAACTTAAGTTTGGGGGTAAGAAAATTTCTTTTGAAAAGAGATAAACTAAATTTTATTTGTCCTCAATTAACTATATTTTTAAAATTAATTTAACATGACATGGGATATTAAGATTTAACTTTAAATGACTATACTCATGTTTATAAATATTGTGGTAAATTTAAGTAAAAGTTTTTAATAATGAAGATCAATTCTAAAGTTAATTTTACTTGATATGATAGGATAAGACTATGTTATTTCTATTTAAAGTAAAGGAAATTGTATTTTTAAAGTGTTAAGAATTTTAGAGTTTCATGAAAGAAGAAAGGAATGAGACTTTATAAAAAATCATTAACTAATACGAATTTATAAAGTGAAGAAAGGTATAGAGTTTAAACTTTAAGAAGAGGATAGTGACGCTCAAAATCATTAAAGACTATCCAAGGATAATAATCCTCACTTGAAAAAGAAAAAAGAAAAATAAAATAAAGGATTTAAAAGATCGTGAAAGAAAAAAAAAAGAAGAAAAAAAATAAGTGAGGAGAAGCTTGAGGAGATGCCTAATCAAAAATTGGCTTCACTTGAATCAACTTAAGGAAGGAGCTTTATTAAATTTACCAAACATTGGAGTATTAGTAGCATTCCTAGTAAAGTCTTCATGAAGTTCTTTTCATATGAATATTCTAAATGTCCTTAATATGACAAATTGCAATTATTTTTGAAATGAATAAAGATTCAGAAATCTTAAATCTGATTACTGAGTAATCCTAGACATAGAATTTGAATCTAAGTTATTAAAGGTTTTTCTTAAATTTTGATATTCTATTTATTAAACAAAAGTATAGAAGTTATAAGTAAATCTTTATCCTAAGTCATATGCTTTTATGTAGTGAAAGTGTCACTTGAGGACAAGTAACATTTAAGTTTGGGAGATTTTGATACACCAAAATAATATACCATTTTAAGTACATATTTTTTGCTTATTTTTGGTGATATTGCACTTTAAAGAAGGGTATTTTCATGTTTTTTATTATAGATATATCATTTTTAGGCATTTGGAGCAAAAACCACAAAAAGGATGAAATTTGGAGCCAAAACAGCCAATTTTGGGATTCTTGCGCATGATGCACTAGAGATGACTTTTTGCGGATTAAGGCAGTTCGAGACTAATTTTGCACAATTTTTCAAAGGGACACTTTTTCAACACACCTCGTCGAGTGATTCAATGCATCTAGACACTTTGGAAGGTTATTTTATGAAGGGATATGTCTCTTAGATCAAATGACACATCTTTTGAATTCAAAAGAGTTGACTTTTAGAGAGAATTTTGGAGAGAATTTTGAATTCTTTTTTGAAGGAGGTAGCGCAAAATAAAAGAGGAAGACTTCAAAGAGTTGAGAGAGAGTTGGAAGGGGGATGAAAAAGGCAAGAAGGTGGTGGTGTGAAAAGCAAGGAGAGCATATTTTCTTCTAGAGTTGTAAGAGAAGAGGGAAGGTGAAAGATTTCTTCTTCATTACACTTCTAAGAGAGAATTGAGTGTGCTTGTAAAGAGAGAAAGACTTAGAGAGAACTTTTAGGTATTTTCTTGGCAAGGATTGTGAGATAAGTTATGTTTTTTATTTCTTTTATTTTGTAAATTGTTTTATATATATATAATCCGTGTTTTGTCATATCGTTCTCATGAATTCTAAGTAATCTTCTTTATCCTTCTCTCTACCTTGAGATATGGTTTTGTGAATAATTGGTTTGGCTTTATACAATTTTACATGTTAATAATTTGTGATGATTTAAACTCCAATCTTCATTTACTTTTCAATCTGGCCAATTGAAATGTTAAAACATGTTGAGAAACATATGCTCTAAAAATGCCTATGATTTCTACAACAGGGGGAGAATCACATTTGATTTCATGTGAGAGTATGTTATCCATGGAATTGAGTGCAAATAAATAAGGAAATATACTTTGTTGGATGTAGAATTTGATATTTTAAGGTGACAAATTAAAATCCCCAATTTGGTCCATTTGATTTGAAACTGATGTGAGCTTGTTAGCCCTCATGGGAGGGAGTAGTCGGAGCTCTGAAGTGACAGCTAGTATCCTTCCAGCCTAACCACGGAATTAGGGACCAAACTCTGGATTAGTCAATGTTATTTATTGCACTCGGAAGAGAGTAAGGAATATGATGGCTCCTATTTGGCACAAAACTATATATATATATATATATATTCAAATGATTTTAATATTTTCACAATTCATATACTCATTGTAAAGGGGAATGATGCTTTCTTAAATTTGAATCTTATGTTAATAAAAAATTTGTTTAGTTTTCGTAATTTTACTTTTGAAAGTATGTTCTTAGTTAGTTAACTTTATTTTTCAACTACATTTTATATAGCATTCACCATAGTAGTTAATATTCAAACTTTGCACTTCACTTTTATTTTTATAGTTTTTTATTATAAAATAATTTTAAGAACTTATAAGATTTTCCAACTTCCCTATGGAATCGATATCTAGGACTCCTATAGAGCCCTTTATTACTTGAGCGATATGTATACTTGTGTTGATTTTAAAAGGGATTTGGCAATTTAAAAAGAGATTTAAAGATAAATTACTTTCGTAAAAATGTATTTTTGTAAGAATTATATTGCATATTTATTATTATATTTGTCATGTGTATTTTGTAATATTGAAAAATATTTGCAAAATTTNGACTAAATACAGGCTGAAGCATCAAAAGAAACAACATGTTGAATACATCTGAAAACATCATATGTCTAATACATCTGAAACATCATATATTGAATACATATCATATATCAAACACATCTGATACATTTTATATCATCTCTGCTACATCATGATGTCGTACAAAAGTGTCCACTGACTGTCTGCTTGTCCACTGTGGGGTGAGCTACTGATCAAGCTGACCTATTAAGCCACGCTCCAGGATAAGAATTCCTTTTATGTGTACTTAGAGGTGCAACCATCTTATAGCTCATACGGGCGTAGATCCTCCAACTTTGGATCCTGTTAGAATCCATATGGTACTTTACTCTTGTTCATTCTTCTAAATATTACAGACACTCTACGATGTCGTACCCCGGAATGCAATGCTTGGCTAAGTTTACGCCATTTCCTTTCAGAATTAGTACTGAACTCATCGGTAGTGGAATCTCAATAGCTCCTCTTAACTCCGCAGGGCCAACAATGTTGATATATTTCCCAATTAGGATATTGCTCTTGCTCATGAAGGACATCGTGCAAAAGGGCTTAACAAAATCACGGTGGTTTACGTGTAGAGGAATACAATCTCCTTCAACATAAATATTTATTATACAGCTATTTGGAATGCAGTTTTCTAGCAGCATACTCCATCTGACCATCCTTTTGGTCATTCTCTTTATCTCAGAGGGTATAGGATCCACCTCATCATATCTGAGGATACCCGGGGGGTTCCCCTTCCTATCTTCGATAAAGTTATAACAGCAACCGCACTGGATGGTTAATCTGCCTTTCCCGTGCATCCATTTCCATGGATCTGAGTAATTTTTCTTCATTATCAAACCAGCTCAGCTTCTGTCCCTCAAGTAAAATACATAGTCAAGAATTCTTCTTTTATCATTTTTAGAGAAGACCCTTGTATACAGCTCCAAGCCTTCCAGAATGTTGACAAACTTTCCTTGGATTTCCTCGTGGAAATCAAATTCTTGCTTCTTAAGTTTGTTCATTCTTTTCAGCTCCACTGTACGGATCCCTTGAGATCTTCGGAGTGGCTCCCTCATCTCAACATATGTAGGATATCATGCCTGACTTAACTCAGTAGATATTGGAATATACGACTCAGTGTCCGGGTAAGCTGTCTCCTGACATCCTGTGTCAGTGGCTATGAACTTCTCAAAAGAAGTGTAGTGATCTAAATGGAGAACATTGCATGTTGGGCATTCCATAAATGCTCCTCTTGTTGATGCTTGTATGGGAACCTCAACGTTGCACATTGGGAAACCTCTGTAAAGTTCATCTGGAACTACCGGTAGTATCTGCTCTGTAGCAAACTCGGACCCATCCTCCGTAGCAGACAGAATGGTAGAAGTCTCTCTCATGTAAGGATTATAAATTTTTTCCTTAGAAATTGGGGTGAGTATATTTTTTGCCTCTTTCATACATCTCTTTTCCTCATGTAAGAAGCCTCTATGCTTACGGCGATTAGCGTTGCGGTGTTGTGTTCTTCTTAGAGGTGCATCTAGCATTCTTTCTTCATCAGCACCAACCAGATCCTCTGTTGGTGCAGATATCATGGACGGCAAATGGCTAGTCCCTCGCATTGGATTTTGCTGTGTTATCACTTTCTTCCTTTTCAGCGAGGAGTCTTTTTTAGTACCGACCTTCAGTAGTGATGGTAATATTTCTTTCTCTTAGCGACTGACTATGTCCATCAAGGGATCGTCATAGTTCACGTTGACCTAACTGAAGTCTAAGTCAAAATCTACGATGTCACCTTGAGATGCCCTCTTTTTTCATTGTGAGATTCAAGCCATCTCTAAAGGCCAAAATTAGCTTTCGTCCAAACATTTTTCTGCAGAAGACAGAAAAACATCAGAGCACAGAAATTCAGCACGAACAAGAACAAACACAAAGCATTCATTAAATAAAAAAAATTTGTTTTGTACAGGTGCAAATTTAATTTATGTAATTTAATTTATTTTAATTAAATTTCAAAATTATAGATAAAAGCAGGAAATAAAATTGAGCAAATTCCAAAATTTTCATTTTAATGAGGTTAATTTTATTATAAAATTTTGGACCCAGTCACAAATGCTTGACCAAAGAAATAACCCCAGACAACCAACATTTTAAAAGATTGATTTTGAGCAACGTCATGTCAGGTAATATTTTTCCAAATAGCGGCCATTAAGCAACAAAATAGGTCTTTCATCTCGAAAATTCACTAGCTGGTAAGATCCTCCCAAATAGTTCTTCTATATGAAAAATGGTCCCTCCCAAGTTGGTTCAAATTTTCCATCTATCTTGCGGTGTGCAAGAGTGGCTCTTTTGAGAATGAGAACAAGGTCACCAACTTTGAACACCCTCGGGCGGACCAAATTGTCATGAGACTACGCCATCCTCGCTTGGTAGAGCTCCAAATATTCTTGTGTTTCTAGTCGTTTTCCCTCAAGATTTTCCAATTCTTCAAGTTTGACTTCTACACTTTCTTTTGTTGTAATCTAGTTAGCGAAGATGACTCTAAGAGACAATGTTTGGACTCTAGCGGTAGTTGACACGGAGATTTGTATATGCAAATATTTATGAAGTTGACACCACTTAACGAGGCCAAAAATTCGATGCAGACAGATTTATAATAATATTGCAATATAATCCTTACAAAACACTTTTTATAAATATACTTTATCCCTTAAAACTCTTTTTAAACTGCCAAATCTCTTTTAAATATCAACGTAAGTATACGTATTTGTCGGCACTATTTTTGGTGTGGGGTTTGCCCGTAGGAAGCTGTCGGTCATCAGAATTGAAATCTCGTTGCCCGCTTCTGAAGGACGTTAGAAAAAATTTTATTTTTGAAAAAGATGAAGTCAAACTGACCCCATAATTTTCATAGTTTAAATAAAAATTTTAATTTTGAAAAAGATGAAGTCAAACTGACCCCATAATTTTCATAGTTTAAATGTTTTTTTTATTTTTGAAAAAGATGAAGTCAAACTGACCCCATAATTTTCATAGTTTAAATGAAAAATTTATTTTTGAAAAAGATGAAGTCAAACTGACCCCATAATTTTCATAGTTTAAATGATTATTTTTGAAAAAGATGAAGTCAAACTGACCCCATAATTTTCATAGTTTAAATGAAAGAGTGCTTTCTCAAATCATGTATCTATCCCGAAGGATGAACACAAGAATTGAGCGTGAGGCTCGATCAAATAAACTAGAGAAAGTTATGACATTTCAAATCATGTATCTATCCCAAAGGATGAACACAAGAATTGAGGGTGAGGCTCGATCAAATAAACTAGAGAAAGTTATGACATCCGTGTCTGCAAAACCAATGTGTTGGCCGACAAGTTCCCCTATTTAATATAAGGAATTAAATAGTCTCACGAAACCAATGTATTGGCCGACAAGTTCCCCTACTTAATATAAGGAATTAAATAGGGTTTATAAAACCAATGGAGTGAGGCTCGATCAAATAAACTAAAGAAAGTTATGACATTCGTTTGGTCTGCGAAACCAATGGGTTAGCCGACAAGTTACCCTATTTAATATAAGAAATTAAACAGGGTTTACATTATGCTGGGTTCGGGAAAAGCTTCCTCTATTTAATATAGGAAATTAAACAGGGTTTACATTTCGGGAAAGCTTCCTATAAGGGCAAGCCCCTATAGTTAATTACATCTTAAGTAACAGAAGTT
>JXCR01147719.1:169202-197202 GCA_002079205.1 Phalaenopsis hybrid cultivar
GGAAGAATCAGTCCAAATCGGGAAGTTACGTTATGTGGGTTGGGGGTGTTGGGTCAATGCCCCGCTATACGGTACATGGGTAATTTGAGAATTACATATTGTACTGTAGGGTTTACTCTAGGATTATAAATAGAACTGTTTATAATCCTAGGTCTTTGAGAAAGCTGAATATTCTATTCTGTAATCTTTTCTGAATATTGAAAAGAAGGTCGCCGCTCTGCTCCCGAGGACGTAGGCATCTTTGTCGAACCTCGTTAAATCTCTGTGTTCTTCTGAATTTGTGTCGATTACTGTTTTTCTTCGCCCTAATTTTCTCAACACATATCTAGCACCTACAATTTAATTTTTACATTTATGTCACGTTGCCTATGCATTGAACACTAAAATGCTAATAACAAATTTTATAGAAGAACGTACAAACATGAGCAAGTCTATAACAAATTCTATTAAAAATAAGAAATGCATGTTTCACGTAGCAAACATTCAATGCATTTAAATCAACAACAAACAAAACAACAAGTAATAGCACAATCCTAGAAAGACAAAAAAAAAAACCAAATTTATGGTTATTGCTATAGTCCCAAAGAAAAAAACATGGGAAGAAATTTGACATCAATCAACCTAATTTTAAAGAAATTGACTCCAACAATGTTCATCTAATCTTTCAACTTGACGACATCCAATAACCAAACTAACTTTACATAAAATCAAACCATATAGACCAAATCACACACATTGAAAAAATGTTAATACCATATTATTATAAAACTTGCAATTGTAAATGTTAGTTCTAATGAGTTGCAAAAGTTAAAATAGCCTTGCTTTTTTTCCTAATGGAAGCATATCTAATTTTAAGCTCACAATTACTAGTTCACAAGTTCTAAACTCTATATATTTAATGTGCACATCAACATAAACCTTGTAATTGTATAATTAGTGTCCATATTTTTGTGAATATCCTCCTACAATTCAAGCAAATCAATAAAAATCTTAATATCATACTGTTTTGATGTGATTACTAGAGTGTGCTTGCTCATACTTTTACATTAAGAAGTTCTAAAATAAAAATCAAAATATTAGCCTTGTTTAGATGAACTTGATGTAAATGCATAAAATGAAAACATAACCTTCGGCATAGAATGCTAAGATTAATCTCATGGACAGTTTCTAAAGGCAACATGAGGCTTTATCATGCTCGAGGCTTTTGTATGGCTTATTGAAGAATATATAAAGTGAAGGATATGTGACCTGGGCGAGAGGTGGTTGGGCCGATCCGGCGAGATTGCAAGTAGAGACTCGGGAGAGGCTAGCAAGGGCAAGCTCAACACGTGGATTGCTTGAAGGGATGGGGGGGAGGGTTCGAGAGAGGGAGAGGGAATGATACTTGCGCTAGAAATGACAAGAGATTAAAAGAGAGAGAGAGAGAAGGCTGTTCACAAGGAGTTGCGAGGATGGACGTGAAAGGCAAGTGATTACAATGAAAAAAAAAAAAAAACTCAAAATATCCATGATAGGATCAGCTCAGTTTCACATAAAACTGCACAAATCGTGGTTTAAACCACTTTCATCTATCTCTTAAGAAAACTATTTTAAAATTGTCGTTGCATCCTGTTGAATTAACTCTCATATCATGTCTACAAGAATTTAAGTATATTTCTACAAAGTATACATGCAATAGGCACCAGTTTATGAAAGAAAATATATATATATATATATATCAATATGTTTCACTCGTGTGGACCAGTGAGAAGGCCTTAGTCTATAGCTCTACCCTTGCTAGCACCATTGACTCTGTCTTCCTCACTAATTAAGGCATATTTTTAAATTTTCTGGCTTCTTGCTTTTCAAACTATCACCATAACTTTATTTGATTACTATTTTCTTTTTACTTTTTTAGAAATTTTTTTAATGAGAAGTTGTTTTTTTTTTGTGTGAAGAAATTAATATAATTAAGTTACATTTAATTACTTTCTAAAGTTTATTTATTCAACAAGTTAATCTAGAATATTCCATCATTTATTAATATTTGGAATAGTGCTAATTCAATTTTACTTATACAANATTTCTGACTTCTTGCCTTTCAAACTATCACCATAACTTTATTTGGCTACTATTTTCTTTTTACTTTTTAGAAAGTTTTTTAATGAGAAGTTGTTTTTTTTACCGTAGAATTTGCTAAAATATGATTCCTCTAAGAAAGTTAATTGATTTATGATACCTCCTATAACTTGCTAAAAATTACTTTCTACTTTTCCAAAAGATTAGTATCTTTCTGTGTTCCATAATATTCTGCCCAATAATTAAGTTACATTTAATTACTTTCTAATTTTATTTATTTAACAAGTTAATCTAGAATATTCCATCAATCATCAAGATATAACCGTAGATGCGCGCGCACAAATACGCTTTATTTTGTGTTATAAATATACTAACATTCTAACTTAAACGAAATATTTGTGATTTATTTACCGACATTAAGGTTGGGGAGGTGGGATGCCGCAAGGTTCGATAGTTTTGTTCCGCTCTTCGATGGCACACCCTCGACTGTAGGGCTGCCAAAACGGCTCTTTGTTCGTGAAATGTTCGACTTCAACTACTTAAAAAGTTCTTGATCGATTCATTCGTTAAGTTAACAAACTGAACATGAACAATTATTTTACGCTTGATATATAAACGAGCCGAACATGAACAAAAATTAAATCTCACCCTAATTCTTAACATCCTAGGATTACGTGATTAGGATTATCAAAGCTACACTTTGTTCTTGAGTAGTTCGCGTTCGGCTCCAAGCAAATGGGCTAAACACGAACATATTTTTTGTTCCAAAAATAAACGAGCCGAACATGAATAATGAAATTTTTTAACAAGTCGAAAATGGTCTTGAGCATGGACTCACTAGTGTTTGGCTTGTTTACACCCATACTCGGCTGTCTCTGTCCTCTCGAGCATACCATTTGCTTTGTTAGTACAAGACGATTTTTTTTTTTAAAATTAAGTATAAATTTAAATTAATATTACAGATTTAATTAAAAAAGAATTTACAAGTAGACAAATATATGCATGCGTGGAATGATTTCAGATCCTATGTGGCCAGAATCATGCCACGTAGGCATGATTTCTTAATTTACCCTCCAAACATTTATTTCAACTGAATCTACAAATATTTTGTACAATGACGGCCATTGTTTTCTGGAATTTATAGACCGTCGCAATATATACAAGTTCTTAACAGCTTATTTTGCTTAACAGGAATTCAAGAGTTCTAAAAGGGTTCTGTAATGAAGCATAAAGAACATCCTCATCCGACTAGGAGCGTGTTCGACTCGTTTATACTTCAAATACAAAAAAAATATATTATTGTCTGACTAGTTTGCTTAGCAAGCGGAACACGAGTTGTTCGGGAATGAAAAATCGTTTTGATAACCCTAGTCATGTAGCCGTAGGATGTTAAAAGTTGGGGCAAGATATTAATTTTATTATTTATATTATAACATCCTTTATATTTTTATTTTATTATTTAACTAATAATTTTAATTGATTATAAATTTTTATAGTCTTGTAGTCAACTAAATTTTTTAAAAATACTACTCATAATATATATATATATATATATATATATATATATATATNCACCATGAGATGAACGTCCTCCGGTAGCGCTTGATAGATGACAGCGAGAGCCATTCTATCCTTACGCTCTTCGACCTCGTCTTGCTCCACGGCTTCCCACACTCCTTGAGCTTGTAGGTTCACACGCATCTTCAACGCCCACACCGAGTAGTTACTCTTTGTGAGTAACGGATAAGAAAGCGTTACGTTTCCTTCTCTTCCGATCTTCGTTGCTGCTATATCTCCTATGATAGCTTTGCTCGGTGACGACATGTCCTTCGGCTTAGGCTCCGATACCAAATGTTGGTTCCAATTTAATGGATCGCTAAAGGACAAATCGAAAAATGAGATTGGACTTTTGGGAATTCTCTTTTTATTATTTTTGAAGGAGTGAAAAGAAACAAGTCTGGGGTGTTTTTACAATGCAACACAACACCCAATTTATACTAACTAAGACATACCGAAGCAAAAAAAAGAAACGTACACAATAAAGGCAAGAGAATTAAGTGTCATCAATTCGCGCCTATTTGAATTGATTTACACATATTTGAATTTTGAATTTGAATTTAAGATTTAAATTCAAAATTAATGCTATTGTCATATCTCCTATATTTAATTCAAAATTAATGCTATTATCATATCTTCTATATTTGTTCCACTAATCAACACATGTCTATTATGAAGCCACTAATTGTGTAATCAATTCAAATTACCAATTCAAGATTAGTCTCACAGTAGCCATGTCATGTGGTCCCTCGTTCAAGTTTTTTTTAGCGAGGAGAATGAATTATTTAAGCAGCTTTTTTGAGTGTGGTCACCCTACCGTAGAGTTTCTCCTCTCTTGATTTTAATGTCAAGATTCGAATAACAAACTATCGAAGGTGAATTATCGAAGAGGGTGATTTTGAAGTGAGGGAGATCAAGAGGAAGCTTTGAAGCGATATTCTGTAAGTTCTAGTGACTTTAGAAAGAAGATTAGAGTGGCATAATATGCATGTTTCTCCCATTCATAGTAAATTTTTTTTGGAGTGATGACTCTGTGGGTTTTTCCTGTTTTCTTTTCCACGTAAATTTTGGAGTACTTTTTCTAAGATTTTCTTTTTTTTTGTATTTTTTGTTAGAAATTTTGTTTTAAATAGTTTGAATTGTTGTGATGGTAATTCGCGGTGTAGTTTTGATTTCTAATTGATCAAAGCCCTAAGTGCTTATATTCCATCCCTACAGTGACGTGAATTTGTATAAATTGATTTGATTCGTAGGTTATGACATCAAGTATTTCACATTTTCTTGGAAAATTATGCAACAAGTTCTTAACGTTAAAACTAAACTTCTAATTCGTGGAATCATAGTTGCCACCGTTCGTGTTCTGAACTCAAGCTAAGAAAAGAATACACATAAACACATACACCATATTATTTTTTGAGCCCCTTGTTTTAATGGCTACTTTTTGCCATACCAAGTGATTAGTTCTTCTATTTGGTTGTACTCTACGGTAAGTATTGAACATGTTACATTCATCCCCATTGCTTGTATCCTTAGGCTTTTTCTCCTTGCTGCTAACTTAACTTCTTACCATATCTTGACATACATTGAGAGAGTCTGACAAGATATTTGCTTTTCTTTGAGAAACCAAAATTTCAAATTAGTTTGCCAAAATAAATTCACTCTAATTTCCTGTAGCTTTTGCTATATTTGATGACATTGTTTTTTTTTAAAGAGTTTCAGCATAGTTTGTTTCTCTATATTTGATGATGCGACTTTATTTTTTTAAGAGTTTCAAAATAGTTTGCTTGAAACGACGCATCATATTTTTAGAATAAGTACATATATAGCCCCCGAAACACCGCTACTTACAAAATCTAGTGCTTGTGAAATCTTTGAACTACCAAACCAACATATTTACATGTGGCACGATCAAATCATTGAGAATTTGATAAAAATAAAAAAAATATGAGTTGGGCTTTTATCATGAATTTTTTTATTTGAGTAAGAATTTAAAAAATGAATGAAAGTGAGTGCTAAATTTATTAATAGTAATGCTTTGAGTGCTATGCATGTAATAAATATCTTTTACATATATTATCGCCCATTCACTTCTATACTGTCCTTCTTTCAACCCTTGAATGGTACTAAAGACTGCTTTGTTTGATGCTCTAAAAGACCGAGCTTACCGATCGGACATGACGTTCTCTCATGTTTTTGATACTTCGATATTTATCGAATTGATTCAGCTTGAAGAAATTACCAGCAGAGCATTGCAAATATTATTATTTACAAATGAAGCACTCTCTTAAATCTCTTTTTTTTAAGTACTCACTCAAAATATCTAAATTCATGTAAAACCCCAATTCATATTTTTTTCTTTTTAATCAAATTCTTAATGATTTGATCCTGACAAAATGCATTGATTTGACTGTTCAAAAAATTATCCCGTGTTTATTTGTAAATATCATTATTTAAGGTGCTCTATATATAACAAATAAATATTATCCTTCACGCTTTTATTTGATGTCGGCAATCTTATAATTTTAAGAGTTTAGGCCGATCGAATATTTGTCATAAAAGCATCAAACTATGAAAATTAAAGAAATTTTTTCTTCTTTTTTATGTGATATGAAGATTTGGGCGGTATAAATTGGGTGGAATTCACCATCCCAAAGCTACAACATGGCATTGATAATGAATGAACTACCTCTATACCAACAAGCCACCTATCTATTATTGGAAAATGAACGCCCTCGAGATGAATCGGGTTCATTCGTGAATGCGCCTCCTCGTCATCATCAGGAAAAGACTCCATCATCTGGGATGTAAGAAAATAAATATAAGATATTGCATGTGTAAATACTAGGAATTGAGTGGTATGTATGTAAATACCCCTAACTTGCTCCCTTACAACATGCTTTCAGGAAGCAAATCGTGCCAAAGATTCTTAGAAATTTTTGCATTGGCGTGGTGTTTTAAAACTAAATTTTGGTTTGAACTTATTATGTGATAATTTTACTGGTTAATTAAGATATAATTTTCTAATTAATTATAGAAAAAAGGTTAATTAACCAAATTAAAAGCTAACCACAAAAGAGTGAGCTATTTTCTCCATAAAGATGAACTACACATGAAAAACAAGAAGGGAGTGGGTGACATGAGAGAAACCTTATTTCTCAAAATTTTCTCATCTTTAATCAAATTTTTTTAAAAAAAAGAAAAATCAATATAAATAAAATTAAGTATTTTTTTTTTTAATGAAAATGAACTATTTCAAATTCTTAGATATTAAATGAAAAATAAATTTGATTTGCATAAAAACAAAATTACAAAAGAGACTACATAGAGAGTAAGTAATTATTTGTACAGGAACATTCTCCCTAATTCATTAGATCTAAGTTAAGAGTGCTAAGGTAAAGTAAAGTGAAGGAAAATTTATTAGGAAAGAAAAATGATTTGGGGATGGAAACTTATATTCTTACTAGGGCTTTGATCCAATTAAAAAATCAAAAACCACATAGCAAAATATAATCGCAATGATTTCAGAAAATCGAAAAAAAATGTTTGAACAAAAGCGTAACAAAAACAATCCAAGAAAAGCACACCAGGTTTTAATGTGAAAAGATTTAAGAATCAAAAGAAATCACTAAGCCACACACCACCAAAAACTTTCTACTATAAAATTTAGACATGTAAGTAATACTCACTCATATTTCATCTCTACAAAGAATAAAACTTAAAGAACTCAGCTCAAAACCCTAGTCTCGATCTTAGAAGAGAAAATGCATGATAAAGTTCTTCTCCTTGACCGTTTTCTTCTTCAAGAGAAACGTGTCGAGACATCGCACGTCGGGGGATCGTTTTCTTTTGTCGCTCGAATGAAGGATTTAAATCGAAACGGTAGAGTAAACCACACTTGGTGTGTCTGTGCCACTCTTGGGCGCGAGGGCAACGTGCTCTCTGTATCCGGGCAGGGGTGACTCAAAAAATGGCACAAAGGTGTCAATTGCTTGGAAACTCAACACGAGGGCGCGCCACATGGAGCGGGAGCCCCATTCTATCATGACGCCTTGTTGCTCCTACCGTGTTTAGCCGCTTCTTGCTGCTTCCATTCAGGCTCTACACTCAACAGTCTCCCACTTTGAGTTTGATTGCACTTAACACCTATCCACCTAATCTGCACCTCTATCTGTACCATCTTCGTAGTCCCAAAGTATGGTATGGCTCACCACCAGTCTAAAACTTCATAGACTCTATCTGAAGCCAACATCTCTGCAGGATTCTAAGAATCTCATGCTAAATTTGTATAGATCCCTATAGATTGATCCCTACATTTCCATTGCAAAGTGTCATGTTAACTATTTCTATTAAATACCTACGAATCCACTTCACTGCTTGTTAATGATGTCTATCTGGCATGTACTAGCTAATCACTTTCACTTCATGTGCAAGCTTATATACCATTTCCAACTATTGAAGCATATGAAGTTCTCACCATCTATGTCTGCTCTACTTCAGACATGTGATAACTATCTAAGGGGTGCAAACTGGCTTTGTCTCACTCTTTTGAACTTCTGTAGGATCGTCTCAACATACTCTGCCTGAGACAATTTTAGTGTATTTACACTTCTACCTTGTTAATTCTCCTCAAACTAAATCCTTCAACCCAAGCTCACTTAATAATTTCTCCTCTAACTAAGCCCCTAATTTTATCCACATTTGCCTCAAAAATCAGTTTGTCATTCATATGCGAAAGAAGAAAGATGTAATAATTACTGAAGTGTTTGATAAAGTAATAGTGGTTCGCTTGGCATTGCACGTACTCACAGTCTAACATAACCTGTCAAACCTTTTGTACCACTACCTCAAGTCCTACTTTAAGCCATAGAAGCTCTTATTCAACCTATAGAACAAACTTTCTTTCTCTAGAACCATGTAAACCTAAATTGCACCATGGATAATTTCTCATCTAAACCTCCTTGTAAGAAAACTATTTTTACATCCATCTAATTTAGATTTTGATCTTTCTCTGCAATCAGACTTAGCACAATCCTAACAGCTGTCATTATCACTATTGGAGAAAAAAATCTATGTTTAGTCCATGCCTTCCTTCTGCAGGAAACCCTTCACAATAAGCATTGCCTTGTAGCACCAACTACCATCTCACTCCTCTTTTGGTATGTAGGTCCACTTGTTGTGTAGTTCTCTTTTGTCAAATAGTAATACAGTTAAAACCCTGGTCCGAGTTGACTCCAAAATCTACATTTATTTATACATGACAACTCCTACACCTCTGAATCTTCAACTTGAGTAGCATCCTCAAAACACTTTGGTTCTCCACTATTAGTTAGCAACAAATAGTATAATGAAGAAGAATACATGTTTTCACTTCAGTTGCAGTTGATTGGGGAACTTCATGTGCTTCATATAATTGAGCACTTATTTTTTATCCACCCTCTTAATCACTAAATTTTTTTATCTCAGATACTTGGACTCATCAAAAATAACTAATAGACTATCAAGAGTTATGATTCTGTCCTTATACATCCCCATTTCATTGAATATAACATCACTGATCCTAATGACTTTTTATTTGATAATCACATAATTTATACCAAACTCATCTGAGCCATACCTATTCAAGGCACACTTGACAAATTTTGAGACAAGCTTACTTCTGGAACCTACATTAATGTGCGCATAGACAGAAAACCCAAATACTTTTAAATAAGATAGATTTATGCTTTTGTCACTCCACACTTTTTTCATGTAAGCCTTCCTCCAAATGTAGTGCAGTGTATTCCACATGTTTTCAAGCAATTATGTGTGTTGTTAGAACAATCTTATGTGTGTTGATAGAATAATCTCATCATTGTGGATGATTACAACACCATTTAAACAAATTTGTAGTCGATACATATGTATACATTCCATAAAATTTGTCGAACACAACTAAATTAAAACAGCCAAGTTATGAATATTAATAAGAAATAGAAATAAAAGCTTAAACTCATCTTTAAGAAACATTAACACTTTACTACATTGTTTTCTAAATAGAAATAAGCTAAGTTAATTCACTTTCCATTCTTAAATGATCAACGAGTTCTCAAACCAATAAATAAAACTTAGATATTAAAACAAATAATAGAGTAATGTTTACCCAAAATACAAAATGAGATCACAAAATTATAATCTAGTCAAACTAACACATTCAAGTGTTCATTTTCATGCTTCAATCAGATAATATAAAGAAAAACTTCTTTAACTCAATCACTCCACTGATGATTGTTTGTTTCCTTCCTGCAATAAAAAATTAGCTAATAAATAATATAGACAGTGGTTGCTATTGATATAAAAGATTTTAACCTAAGAACTAATCCTGTGCAAGGCCTAGATGGTTTGAGTTGCGTTAGAATTTACTGCATAAACTTCTCATCTCATTATTATTTGTGTTCAACTATTGTATATCCGACCTCACAGCTTGCAACTCCTCTTCCATTCTAACAACTTAAGCAAAGCTACAAACACCAATGTTTTCTAATGTCGTGTTTATGAGGAATAGATTGAATGAAAGTTCTCATGCTATTTAGCTAAATTCTCTCATCAGAGTGATGTGTTTTCTGTCCAGAAGCATGAAAGGATTTTTGCCCTTGCTATGTGTGTCAACAAACTCATGCTCCTACGACTTCAGAGTGGACAGGTGTATATAAGCTTTTTTATGCTTTACTAGTCTCTTGTATACTTGTTCTACTTCTAGATTGAACCATTTTTTAATGTCTCATAAGATTGCCTCTAGTCATCTGTTCAAAAATAAGAGCATGTTTCTCGAACTATGTGGAAGAAACATTAGGACAATGTGAACATGCATAAAACACATATATGAGCAAAAAAATTATATACTCTGCATAAGACATTAAACTCATGAATATTCAAGAAATTTTATAAATTTGTTTGCCTGCTCATCAAAATAATGTGAACATACAAAATGATGTTTTTTAATCATATTTCTGAATATAAATTAAAATTACTTCAAAAATAACTGAGATAAAAGCCGAAGTGACACAACTAGCCGCTCAACCCAACTTCCAAACACCTAATCAGGGCATTATCAAGAAGAAACAAGTAGCAAACACAAGTATGAAACAAAAAAAAAAAAAAATTCAAACCATTATAACGAGAGGGAATTATATAATTGGAGAAATTTTTAGTTTATATTTTTATGACAAATGCCAAGTAATAAAGATCTGATGTGTGAAAGAGAATTCGCGGCAGTAGGAGGTTAATTGATATCTTAGCATTGCATAAGAACCCAACACACACTCATGTAATAGAAATGATGGGCATAAACACCTGAACTTTTTTTATATGGAAGCCTTGGAAAAGGAAAAATCAATGTGGTCTGACAGAGTTGAAGAAATTTACTATAAATTGGTGATTACAAATGTCCCCCTCTCACAAATCAGAAAGGGATAAATTGTCTCCCAAGCCGCAATGTCAATGCATGGATGTATTTGTCGCTCTGCAATAGAGAAGACGTAGTGAGGAGTAATAGTTAGAGCATCAATGCATCATTTTCAGCATTGACATGAAGATTGTGATGATGTGCCTCTTCGTAGGTTGTTTTGTATGATGCTTCGTCGAAAGAGTGGGGGGTGGATGACGAGTGATGGTCGAAGGTTGTTGGCTGTTAAAATAGCAGGATTTGTTCGTTGGATCGCCGGTGCAAAAGTGAAATCGGACTTTAGCTTCTTCTCCAAGCTTAGTTTTCTTTAGGCTTCAAGATACCTCTTTTTAAGAGAGGGGTATGACTCTATTTACAAAGTTCTGGTTATAGTTAATGAATGAATCTGAACCACTTTGATCAAACGACTCAGAGAGATTCCCTTAATCAGACGACTTTTGATGAATATTTAAGTGTCTTAACCATGTCGGATTAGAGCAATCCTGGGTTTGTTGGATTTGTCTTGTCGAGACGCTTAATTCAAATATATGCTATTCAGATTCGACATTTGTTTAACCTTTGAAATATGCCCTAAAAGCTTTGAAAAATAGTTTAACAACTTGATCAGGGTTTGATTTGCTTTGGATTAGATCAACTATCGTATCATTGTGTTAATCTCGTCGAGCTTGTCAGTATGACTATAAGTTTGCTGAAATAAAAGCTTTTGATGAATTTTAATTGAAGTTTGTATGCTTCTAGCTCAAAAAATCACCCCGAGATCCATGTCATATCCTGAGATTCATGTCGGATGATGAAAATTTATTGACGACGTATCAAGATCATAAGAGAATTACAATACAAAACAAAATTATTTGTGTCTGGACTGCGGGGACTTGTGTAGAAAATTCAGATTAAGGCACTTAGGTAGGAAACACTCCAAAGTTAATTTCTCTGTCATTTTCCCTTAAAATCTTAAACTTCAATTGTGTAAGCTCTTTTGTTAATGAAACAGATCTTCCAGTTTAATTTATATTGTTTAGAGTCTGTCTAATACACGAACGAAACTTATACATTCTTCTTTATTTTGCATCAGTGAAGATTTTTTGCTTCTGTTCCATTCCTGTTGAGATTAAAAATGCAGGTCTTAGTCATGTTCATTTGCCTTTGTACTATTTTTGAGGACACTTCTATAAATCTGGGATGAATTATGCCTTTTCAACTTAGATATAGCTAAATGCAACAGATTGGAGGTACCATGAAAATATTAAAAAAGAGAGAGAGAGAAAAATAATATTTACATACAAAACACTCAATTTTTATGTAATTACATATCTAACACCTACACATTAATTTTTACATATATGTCACAATGCCTATGCATTGAACACTAAAATGCTAATAACAAAATTTATAGAAGAACGCACAAACATGAGCAAGTCTATAACAAATTCTATTAAAAATAAGAAATGCATGTTTCACGTAGCAAACATTCAATGCATTTAAATCAACAACAAACAAAACAACAAGTAATAGCACAATTCTAGAAAGACAAAAAAAAAAGGCCAAATTAATGGTTATTGCTATAGTCCCAAAGAAAAAAAACATGGGAAGAAATTCGACATCAATCAACCTAATTTTAAAGAAATTGACTCCAACAATGTCCATCTAATCTTTGAACTTGACGACATCCAATAACCAAACTAACTTTACATAAAACCAAACCATATAGACCAAATCACACAGGTTGAAAAAATGTTAATACCATATTATTATAAAACTTGCAATTGTAGATGTTAATTCTAATGAGTTGCAAAAGTTAAAATAGCCTTGCTTTTTTTTCGTAATGGAAGCATATCTAATTGTAAGCTCACAATTACTGGTTCACAAGTTCTAAACTCTATATATTTAATGCGCACATCAACATAAAACTTGTAATTGTATAATTAGTGTCCATATTTTTTGTGAATATCCTCTTAAAATTCAAGCAAATCAATAAAAATCTTAATGTTATACTGTTTTGATGTGATTACTAGAGTATGCTTGCTCATACTTTTACATTAAAAAGTTCTAAAATAAAAATGAAAATATTTGTCTTGTTTAGAAGAACTTGATGTAAATGCATAAAATGAAAACATAACCTTTGGCATAGAATGCTAAGATTAATCTCATGGACAGTTTCTAAAGGTAATATGAGGCTTTATCATGCTCGAGGCTTTTGTATGGCTTATTGAAGAATATATAAAGTGAAGGATATGTGACCTGGGCGAGAGGTGGTTGGGCCGATCCGACAAGATTGCAAGTAGAGACTCGAGAGAGGCTAGCTAGGGCAAGCTCAACACGTGGATGGCTTGAAGGGATGGGGGAGTTCGAAAGAGAGAGAGAGGGAATAATACTTGGGCTAGAGATGACAAGAGATTAAGAGAGAGAAAGCGAGAGAAGGTTGTTCACAAGGGGTTACGAGGACGATAGGACCAGCTCGGTTTCACATAAAACTGCACAAATCGTGGTTTAAATCACTTTCATCTATCTCTTAAGGCAACTATTTTAAAATTGTCGTTGCATCCGGTTGAATTAACTCTCATATCATGTCTACAAGAATTTAAGTATATTTCTACAAAGTATACATGCAATAGGCACCAGTTTTATGAAATATATATATATATANGTTTTTGAAAATTATGTTAAAAATTAAGCTTGAATATACACATATATGAATTCATTTACTTTGATACGAATCTCGGTTCGTGGATCTGTTGGACTTCCAGCTTTGAATGGCTTGTCAGTGGAGTACACCCATAGACGATGTACACCATTAACATAACTATAGCGATCTGCTAAAGGAACATTATATGGCTTCTGCAGCTCTAAATCGGCATCAGATAACTGCAAAGGAACAAATCCATCAGTTGGCTCAGCGCTGCAGAAAGAAAAATCAGAATCCTTCATTATGCTGAAAGAAGCTAAAAGTGTTAGGACGTGCAGCCAAACAGGTGAAGCCATTGCTGGTAGTAACTGCAAAGGATTTAGTTTATTTCCAAGTACTTGAGAGAAATAGAGCAATATCACGGTTATTTATAGCACTGGAAATCTAGTAAAGGTTAGATTAATTAGCAATACTGATTTGTTATGGTCCCGGTTATCTTGGTGGCCTAATTAGCTATAAAACTCACCGTGCTTAGCACGTTGATTAACACATTTCTCTCTTACANCACTTTTAAAAAAATAGTGATGGGCGTATTTTTTTTATGTGATATTAAAGATTTGAGTAATATGCTTATAAATATGAATGTTTAGGGTTTAAATGGGTTAATATATGTGTTATGGTATGGCTCATATACCATATAGGGACAAACGTTGGAATGAAGCGGAGCAGAGCGGAGCGAAACGGAAAAATCTGTCCAAATCGGGAAGTTACGTTATGTGGGTTGGGGGTGTTGGGTCAATGCCCCGCTATACGGTACAGGGGTAATTTGGGAATTACACATTGTACTGTAGGGTTTACTCTAGGATTATAAATAGAACTGTTTGTAATCCTAGGTCTTTGAGAGAGCTGAATATTCTATTCTGTAATCTTTTCTGAATATTGAAAAGAAGGTCGTCGCTCTGCTCCTGAGGACGTAGACATCTTTGTCGAACCTCGTTAAATCTCTGTGTTCTTCTGGATTTGTGTCGTTCTTGTTTTTCTTCGCCCTAGTTTTCTCAACAAGTGGTATCAGAGCCAGGTTCGAGGGGAAGAAAATTTTCATTGGCGGCGCAGGAAGAAGTTCGGCGGTGAGGTTTTACGAATCAGGGTCAAGGTTCTTGGACTCCGCGATCTCTGTGGAGAGGGAGTTCGCGGCAGTTTTGATTCGCCGGAGATTTGTCGGAGAGGAGTTCGTGCGGAAGGGAACCAGGCAGCACTTGGAGGCAAAGCTGTTCGCGGACGTAGCAGAGGGAAGCTGTTCGTCACCTGGGCGGACGGTTCGAGAGTCTCTGTTCGGGGAGGACATCGAGATTCTCAGCAGGAATCGCAGGCGTTCGCGGTTAGAGGAGTTTGCGTGCATTATTGCCTCTTCTGCAGCAAAGGCGGAGACTTCTTCGTGGCAGAAGGTTCGCGACACGGGAAGTTCGCGAATCGCGGATAAAGGGCTGTCGCAGAGCCAGATTCGTCGGCGACGGCAAGTGGACGCAGGAATACGGAGTTTATACGGAGAAAGAAACGAAATTGAAAGGGAAGGAGAATCTTGGATTTTCCATTTTTTTCCTGGGTTCCGATTTCTCGGAAAGGCATAAATTGTTGGAGGAGAAAGGAAAGTTGCAATTTTTCTTTTCTTTTGCCTTGTCGCGGAAAGGAAGGAAAAATCAAAGCANTACTTTTAAAAATGTAGTGATGGGGGTATTTTTTTATGTGATATTAAAGATTTGAGTGATATGCTTATAAATATGAATGTTTAGGGTTTAGATGGGTTNAGTCATAAACATGTACATGAAGAGGTGTATTTTACTTTTAAAAATGTAGTGATGGGGTTATTTTTTTATGTGATATTAAAGATTTGAGTGATATGCTTATAAATATGAATGTTTAGGGTTTAGATGGGTTAATATATGAGAATTGTGTGGTGTTTTGTCTTGCAGCATTTTGGCTTATTTAATTAGGCTCAACTAAAGCAAAATCTGAAAGCCGCGAAAGTTAACTAGATTGAAGCAGATAGACTTCAAACACGCAAAAATGAAGGAAAAAAAAATGTTCAATGGAAATCCTCAAACCTGAAAGAAGAGACCACTGTACCCGAGGCTTGTTATATCATGAGGTTTGCCAACAGACCCAAGTTTATTGTTGCTTAGGTTCCCCAGCAATGAGCGGCCAACAGCTACAACGAGATCGATGAAAAAAATGGTCATCAGTTATTGAAGCATGTGCAAATTGCNGACGAGATCGATGAAAGAAATGGTCATCAGTTATTGAAGCATGTGCAAATTGCAAGAACCAAAAGTATGCATATATATAGAAGGCAATGTTGACTCCACCTTAAAAATAAACTCATGTGGAACTAACATGAAGTCACGAGACAATTTAGAAGGAAATAAAATTTCATGCAAACAGAGTGATAGAAATGAATTGTTTAAAAGCTGCTTTCAATCCCATCCTTCGCAATTTAACTCCATATCTACACAAGTTACATCATAATGTTAAAGTTTTTTCTATGGCTCTCAATGTGCAACATGACGGAATACTTCATGGGCAACCTTTATCCCACAAAATTACAGAATGGAAGAAATGACGAAATGTGAGGAAAACAATAGCGTGTCAACAAGATATACCGACTAAGCCGTGGATCCATAGTTTTCAACACAGCAAATTAGCAAAGTCGTAGCTTTTTTCAAGCATAAATAGGCAAATTGAAAATGAGAAATGCTACTTTGCCTTCTTTATACTAAAAAATAAGTCAATGCCCCTTCTAGTTATTCTCTACACTCTACAGTCTAAAATCAATTCTTTCTATAATTTTAAGCAGCTGTGCATGCACTGCTTGTTTTGTCTGTCGGTAAAAATCAGTCAATATCCACAAAAAATGAAGTTCAAAGCAAGGAATACAATAATAAACATGGTGAGAGGCTATCAGATAAATTTAACTGAAGTATATTTACAACCAAATGTATCATCAAACAGGACTACATGAAGTAGCATAAAACATAAAGAGCAGACTTCATAAAACAATCACCGGATANAAAGTTCAAAGCAAGGAGTACAATAATAAACATGGTGAGAGGCTATCAGATAAATTTAACTGGAGTATATTTACAACCAAACGTATCATCAAACAGGACTACATGAAGTAGCATAAAACATAAAGAGCAGACTTCNTCGTAGATGCGCGCGCGCAAATACACAATGGTAACAAAATTTACTTTGTATTATAAATATACTAACATTCTAACTTAAACGAAATATTTGTGATTTATTTACCGACATTAAGGTTGGGGAGGTGGGATGTCGCGAGGTTCGATAGTTTTGTTCCGCTCTTCGATGGCACACCCTCGACTGTAGGGCTGCCAAAATGGTTCTTTGTTCGTGAAAAGTTTGTCGTCTACTACTTAAGAAGTTCTTGATCGATTCATTCGTTAAGTTAACAAACTGAACATGAACAATTATTTCATACTCGATATATAAACGAGCTGAACATGAACAAAAATTAAATCTCACCCTAATTCTTAACATCTGATGATTGCGTGATTAGGATTATCAAAGCTACGCTTTGTTCTCGAGCAGCTCACGTTCGGCTCCAAGTAAATGAGTTGAACACGAACATATTTTTGGTTCTAAAAATAAATGAGCCGAACAAGAATAATGAAATTTTTTAACAAGTCGAAAATGGTCTTGAGCCTGGACTCCGTAGTGTTTGGCTTGTTTACACCCATAATCGACTGTCTCTGCCCTCTCGAGCATACCATTTGCTTTGTTAGTACAAGGCAAAATTTTTTAAAAAAATTAAGTATAATTTTAAATTAATATTACAGATATAACTAAAAAAGAATTTACAAGTAGACAAAAATATGCATGCGTGGAATGATTTCAGATCCTATGTGGCCAGAATCATGCCACGTAGGCATGATTTCTTCTACTTTCATAATTTACCTTCCAAACATTTATTTCTACAGAATGTACAAATATTTTGTATAATGACGTCCATTGTTTTCTGGAATTTATAGACCGTAGCGATATATCCAAGTTCTCAACAGTTTATTTTGCTTAACAGGAATTCAAGAGTTCTACAAGAGTTCTGTAATGAAGCATAAAGAAGATCCTCATCAGACTAGTAGATGTAGGGTTGTAAACGAGCTGAACACCAACAAGAATGTGCTCGCTCGTGTTCGGCTCTTTAAAAAATATTACTGTTCGTGTTTGACTCGTTTATATTTCGAACACAAAAAATATATTCTTGTTTGACCCAGTTTGCTTAGCAAGCCGAACACGAGTTGTAAGTGAACGGAAAATCGTTTTGATAAGGATTGGGGCGAGATTTTAATTTTATTATTTATATTATAATATACTTTAATTAATAATTTTAATTGAGTATAAATCTTTGTAGTCTTGTAGTCAATTAAATTTTTTAAAAATACTACTCATAATATATATATATATAATTGATTAGTANTTAATTTCAAAATAATAAATTAAAAATAATAAAGTTTTTGAAAATTATGTTAAAAATTAAGCTTGAATGTACACATATACGAATTCATTTACTTTGATACGAATCTCGGTTCGAGGATCTGTTGGACTTCCAGCTTTGAATGGCTTGTCAGTGGAGTACACCCACAGACGATGTACACCATTAACATGATCTGCTAAAGGAACATTATATGGCTTCTGCAGCTCTAAATTGGCATCAGATAACTGCAAAGGAACAAATCCATCAGTTGGCTCAGCGTTGCAGAAAGAAAAGTCAGAATCCTTCATTATGCTGAAAGAAGCTAAAAGTGTTAGGAAGTGCAGCCAAACAGGTGAGGCCATTGCTGGTTGTAACTGCAAGGGATTTAGTTTATTTCCAAGTACTTGAGAGAAATAGAGCAATATCACGGCTATTTATAGCACTTGAAATCTAGTCAAGGTTCGATTAATTAGCAATACTGATTTGTTATGGTTCCGTTTATCTTGGTGGCCTAATTAGCTATAAAACTCACCGTGNGATTCTAGGACTTAGAAATTCTAAATGGTGCATGTTCAACCATTCAAAACCTTAAATAACTCCTTGGGACGTGTTGTAACGGCCCCGACCAGTTTCTGGCGCCTAGACACCATTCTACGGCGCCTAGGCGCCATCTTTTCTATGTATGGGGACTAGCACCTAGGTGCTACCCTGTNCATTCTAGGACTTAGAAATTCTAAATGGTGCATTTTCAACCATTCAAAACCTTAAATAACTCCTTGGGACGTGTTGTAACGGCCCCGACCAATTTCTGGCGCTTAGACACCATTCTACGGCGCCTAGGCGCCATCTTTTCTATGTATGGGGACTAGCACCTAGGTGCTACCCTGTTGGCATCACCTCCATTTGCTCCCGTTTTGCTCCTTTTCGCCCCGTTTCAGCTCCAATGCGCTCCAAATGTTATACAAGATAAACATGAAAATAACATTTCCTTAAGTGTAATTTCATTCAAAAACATGCAAAAATTGTAAAAGAAATTAATCATAAAAAAGACATCAAAATGGGTGGAGTCAAGTCAGTTTCTGGCACCTAGGCATAAGATTAAAATTTTCTTCTTTGTTACACTTGACTCCAAATTGCTCCATTTTCGCCCCTTATTCTACAAAGCTCCATCTCTTATACCTGACACCAAAAACAAGCAAAATACATTCATTTAAAGTGCAATATCATTAAAAATGAGCATAAAATGTATATAAAAAATAACAAATTTTTAGGCGTGTCAAAGACTCTAGCAAAANGCACTTGACTCCAAATTGCTCCATTTTTGCCCCTTATTCTACAAAACTCCATCTCTTGTACCTGACACCAAAAACAAGCAAAATACATTCATTTAAAGTGTAACATCATTAAAAATGAGCATAAAATGTATATAAAAAATAACAAATTTTTAGGCGTGTCAAAGACTCTAGCAAAANGGGATATTCGCAAGGTCGAGATTTTTCTCCTAAGGGATTGAATATTCGCAAGGTGGAGATTTTCTCCTAAAGGGCTGGATATTGCCAAGGTGGAGAATTGGTAGGAATGACTCATAATACCAGGATTTGGAATCTCTTGGAATGAAGAGAAGTCTCTTGGAATTAAAAAGGTGTGTCTCTTGGAATTCAGTGGGTTGACATCAGCGTGGGCGCAACAGAAGCATGGTGGCCCAACCCACATTGGTGCAGGTGTAACTCTCAGGTATATTTTCTTCTAAGGGGCTGGATATTCGCCAAGGTAGAGATTTGTTATGGTATGGCTCATATACCATATAGGGACAGACGCTGGAACGAAGCGGAGCAGAGCGGAGCGAAACGGAAGAATCTGTCCAAATCGGGAAGTTACGTTATGTGGGTTGGGGGTGTTGGGTCAATGCCCCGTTATACGGTACAGGGGTAATTTGGGAATTACATATTGTACTGTAGGGTTTACTCTAGGATTATAAATAGAACTGTTTGTAATTCTAGGTCTTTGAGAGAGCTGAATATTCTATTCTGTAATCTTTTCTGAATATTGAAAAGAAGGTCGCCGCTCTGCTCCCGAGGACGTAGACATCTTTGTCGAACCTCGTTAAATCTCTGTGTTCTTCTTACTTCCTGCGTCGCCGCAGTTTTCTTCCCCGCGCACGAAATTTCTTCCTTGCCCTCGAACCGGGCAAAGAAGAACTAAAGCAATATGAGAATTGTGTGTTTTTCTTTGTCGTTCTTGTTTTTCTTTGCTTTAGCAAAGAAGAACTCGTTAAATCTTTGTCGTTCTTGTTTTTCTTCGCCCTAATTTTCTCAACAATATGAGAATTGTGTGGTATTTTGTCTTGCAGCATTTTGGTTTATTTAATTAGGCTCAACTAAAGCAAAATCTGAAAGCCGCGAAAGTTAACTAGATTGAAGAAGATAGACTTCAAACACGCAAAAATGAAGAAAAAAAAAAGTAAAATGGAAATCCTCAAACCTGAAAGAAGAGACCACTGTACCCGAGGCTTGTTATATCATGAGGTTTGCCAAGAGACCCAAGTTTATTGTTGCTTAGGTTCCCCAGCAATGAGCGGCCAACAGCTACAACGAGATCGATGAAAAAAATGGTCATCAGTTATTGAAGCATGTGCAAATTGCAATAACCAAAAGTATGCATATATATAGAAGGCAATGTTGACTCCACCTTAAAAATAAACTCATGTGGAACTAACATCAAGTCAAGAGACAATTTAGAAGGAAATAAAATTTCATGCAAACAGAGTGACAGAAATGAATTGTTTAAAAGCTGCGTTCAATCCCATCCATCGCAATTTAACTCCATATCTACACAAGTTACATCATAATGTTAAAGTCTTTTCTATGGCTCTCAATGTGCAACATGACGGAATACTTCATGGGCAACCTTTATCTCACAAAATTACAGAATGGAAGAAAAGACGAAATGTGAGGAAAACAATAGTGTGTCAACAAGATATACCGACTAAGCCATGGATCCATAGTTTTCAATACAGCAAATTAGCAAAGTCGCAGCTTTTCTCAAGCATAAATAGGCAAATTGAAAATGAAAAATGCTACTTTGCCTTCTTTATACTTAAAAATAAGTCAATGCCCCTTCTAGTTATTCTCTACACTCTACAGTCTAAAATCAATTCTTTCTGTAATTTTAAGCAGCTGTGCATGCCCTGCTTGTTTTGGCTGTCGGTAAAAATCAGTCAATATCCACAAAAAATGAAGTTCAAAGCAAGGAGTATAATAATAAACATGGTGAGAGGCTATCAGATAAATTTAACTGAAGTATATTTACAACCAAACGTATCATCAAACAGGACTACATGAAGTAGCATAAAACATAAAGAGCAGACTTCATAAAACAATCACCGGATATAAAATATAGGACTGCCGTTAGTGGAATGTTTGGTGAGAAAAACCAGCCAAAAATGTCAGTAGTTGCAGATTCAGAAAGAAAAACAACACCAACAACAGCAATCTCATCCGAACTATCTGGGTTTGGATTTGAAAAGCAACCACTTGGCCATAGCTATAAGTTTGGAGCTGCAACAAGTTAAAAGTATGAAATTTATTTAGAGTCTAATTTAGGAATCCCCATTCTCTACTTGCCCACACCAAGCGCTATATTGTTATGCAAAAATAATATGGAAACGAAGAAATTCACACAACAGCAATCAAACACAAACAATTTACGTGATTTGACGTTAAATTGATCAGCCTACATCTACTGGGAGGGAGATCTCACTAGCACCAAATGGGTAGAAAAAAAAAAGGCTAGAGATTACAACTTCAACACTTCTCATCATGACAATCATAAGCCTTAAGTCCCTTTTATAGACGAGGCCTTGGCCATACAAGTAAATAAAGCAAAAAAAAAAAAAAACCCCTAATTACAATAAAAGTCATAAATACAACAATTTCTACCTCATCTCTTACTTCCAGACAAGTGAGAGATGATCAATGAGCTCCAAACTCCTATTCACCCGCATCAAAATGGTTGCCTACGTACCACCCTCTAGCCTGGTGTAGTTTTTTAAAATGCCCGACTAGGCAATTAATGTTGAACTCAGATGTTCACCAAACTTCTACAGTAAGTCAACTTTTGGACTAATAGTACCTTCATGAGCATGTCGGTTGGATTTTTCTTTGTACCTATCTTCTTCAGCAGAACCTTGTTGTCATCAATCAAGTCTTGAACAAAATGTTAACTCACATCAATGTGATTTGTACGAGCGTTATGAACTAGACTTGTGACCAAGAAAATTGCACTCTGACTGTCACATAACACCATCAGAAACTTATAATCAACTCCCAAGTCATTCAATAGGCCCTGAAGCATATCGCTTCCTTCATCATCTCCGTGATTGTGATGTACTTAGCTTCTGTAGTAGACAAATCAATAATAGACTGAAAAACATACCTCAAACTGACTGAACCTCCTGTCAATGTGAATAAATAGCCAGTAGTAGATCTCTACATATTCATATCACCTGCATAGTCTGTGTTAGTCTAGCCTACATACAAATCTGCAATAAAAGATTGTCTCTCAAACACCAAATCCACATCCTTAGATTACTTTTCTCAATCTACCAATGTTATTCTTGGATTATGCATGAGTTTGCCCCCAACACCAATTGTTGGGTACTCATGTACCCTCATGAACTAATCAAATTTTTTATCACTTTCGTGGTGACTATTTCAACCCATACAGCGATTTGTCTAGTTTGCAAATCAAGTCTTTTGATGCTCCATATACATACGACTACAACATCTAGATCTCTTGCAATTCTCCATGTAGAAATGCATTATTCATATCAAGTTGTTTCAAGATCAGATCGTACTGTGCTACAAGTGTTAAAAGAAAATAGATTAAGGGATGTTTGACCACTAGAGAAAACACCTCGTCATAATTAATCCCTTCTCGTGGTGCAAAGCCTTGTGCCATTAATCTTATCTTATACTGCACAGCAGCTCCATGAGATCATTTCTTATCCGCAATCACCAATTTTCACCCGATGACTTTCCTTCATGGAGGAAGCTTCACCAACCTCCAAGTACTATTTTTCTAAAGAGACTATTTCTTCATCCATTTTCACTTCCAAAGATCACAATCTGTACTCTCCACCGCTTTTTTTGTAGTAACAAATGTAATATGATCCCACAACCAAGTTGGCTCTAGGGCACTCTGGTGTCTGGTCCTGCTCCTAGTAATAAACTCCTGAGCAGGAATCTCATCCTCAATACTTTATTCCACCTTCACCTGAGCATTATCAACAAATATTTTCTTTGATCAATCCTTATTTCACCAAAGTCTGAAGTGAAGTCTCTCCAACATAAGCTAGTCGCATATGCCACAACATATTGACTTCAGAAGAATCATCAGCAACAACAGCTATTTCAGTCACAATACTACCCAAAGATAGTAAAGAATATCATGACAAACTCCATAAAAACCATTGTTCCACGCATATCCTCAGAACTTCTGCCTCAATAAATACCTTGTATGCCTAGACTCTAAAACCACAACTGACAACAAATTCATCTTGATATCTAGAACATGTTTAATATTGGTTAGTTATCTCAAAGTATCATCATGTATCCTGAAAAAGATGTTCACTATCAATAAGACGACAAGCTTGAAAGTTGCTCATAGTCACAAAACCATTATCCTACTCATTTTATGTACAGAATCACCCTCGATGAGGATAAATGTGATAGGTAGCGCATGTGTCTAGAATCCAACATGAATCATTTGTGAAGAAACAATGAGAAACTGCAGATAACAATACATCTGAATTCGTCACTTCATAAATTTATATAATGAAATTGACCTTGGCCTCAGATGCAGACAATCCTTCTTCCAATGACCTAATTCTAAATAAAAAATACACTGATTTTTCCCAAAACTGGGCATGAGACTTGTCTCACTTTTGAGAAGTGTCGTCGTCGTAACCTTTCTTTGTCAATTTTTTCATATTCTTCTTGGATCTGTCATATTAGAGTGTAAGTGTTTCAACTGACTCTATCTTTGCAAACTTCTTGTCTCTTGGATGAAACTCATGACTAAACAACTTCGTAGTCACTTTGTCATAATTCGAGACATCTTTCCTACTAATGAGTATCATAGTGAAGTTTTAGTACTCCTCTAGGAGTGAATTCAACATAAGGAGTGTCTCGCCTTCATCTTCAACTTTCTCATTCAAATTTGACAGATCTGTTAATGACTTTGTGAAATCATTTCAGTGTTCATCAATAGTAACCCCCTGTCTTATTTGAAACTTGTAGAGTCGACGCTTTATTAGAAGAAGGTTATCCACGCTTCACATGAGATATTTATTCTTCAACATCCTCAACAATTTCTCTACAGAAATCTCCATCTTCTTGAGTCAAGCAATTTCCGATCAAGCCACAAGCACTTCAGTTTATCTTCAATTAATCTCTCTCTGACATCTCTTAAGAACATTACTCGATATCCATGACTTTCTCCAGATTTAAAGAACACAGAACATTCATCATCTCGCATCGCCAATGTAAAAGTTCTTTTTTTTCTGAAATTTCTTTTCAAAAGCTTGCACTTTTTCCTTTTTAAAAAATTGCTATTTGAATTGAAATTCCCTCTGATGTTGTTAAGAGCTTTCTAAATGTTCCTTAACATTATATTTCTTTTTTAAAAACTTTCTTGTTCCACAAGGAATTTTTTAAGTTTCTTGAAATTCCCTTTTGCTCCCAAAAGCTTTTTTTCTTTTAAAAACCTTATAAGCCTTTGTCTCTCCATTACATACTTTCCACACAATATTCCGCCAAAAACTTCCTGTGTTGGACCGCACTAGAGCCGTGACAATTACTATCGGCCAATCCTTTTTGCCGGACCACAACGACCTACCCTCAGAACGTTGTCATCAAGCCCGTCGGAATCTCCCTGCTGCCGCAATACCTCTGTCACACACTGAATCTTCGCATCCAAGTTGTCGGCTCGTCGTCGATCTGTTGTCAGACCTCCGAATATGCTGACAAATCACGTCGGATCATCTGCTACAACAAACATCGACAACTCATGTCGGTTTACTGTTGTCGAAACATAACCACGTTCCGGTTACGAAATCTAAGCTCTGATACTGATTGTGTTATGCAAAAACAACGCAGAAATGTAGAAATTCACACAACAACAATCAAACACAAAAAATTTATGTGGTTTGGCATTGAATTGATCTGCCTACGTAGCAACGGATGGGGAGAAAGAAAATGACTAGGGTTTACAACTTCCGCACTTCTCACCATGACTATCAAAAGCCCTAAATCCCTTTTATAGAGAAGGACTAGCGCATATAAGTAAATAAAGCCAAAACACTTAATTACCCCTAATTACAATAGAAGCCACAAATACAACATATATAAGGGTGTCAAACCTATTTCAAGGGAAAAGAGCTTGAGCAACTTTTATTCTAGTATGAGCGATGAAATATACAAAAAGGGATCAAGGATAACCAACACATACCCATGGACCATTTTGATGCAACACATGCCGCCATTTCTTCTGGAAAGACTTTAAACACCAATATTACTGAATTGGTCAAACCCTGTCAGAAAAAAAAACAAGCTTTTTGACGAAATTTCTCAAAGAAAATACTATCAGAAACATGAACAAAAATAGAGCAAGAAAATAAAAAAAAATGGTAAAATTCTTCCATACTAATTGAATATTCCTTCTCATCCCCAAGCATTCCATAATTCATGTCCATAAATAGTGTTAAAAAGAAGAAATTAAAAAGAAAAAAAAAACTTTGAAACAACAGATCATGTTCAAACCAAAGGGGGATTTACATTTCAAGGTAAGAATTAAGCATCACCGACAAATTCTTCGCTTTTTTCATGACTAACAATCCGAGCAAACCTTTGAATACAACAGATTCGCTTTGAAGGACAATACATGCAAAATTCTAGAGAACACATTTTGAATCAACCTTTCAAAACGTTAAGAAGAAGTAAAACTTAGAACGTGGAGCTCCTCCATTCAGTGGAACTCCATGGACAAGAACTAAAGGCAGGCTTCCACAACCATGACAGAAAAAGAAGATGAAAAATGCAAAAGAGAGGACATAGGGCACGCAACCTTCCTTGTTCGAAAAACACCGGCAATCGCAAGCAGCCTTCTCGGGCCCAACGAACACCTTCTCAGACGCCCACAGTGTTATCCTTCCGCTGTACTTTGCTTCATCTGAGTTCCGCTCTGTTTCCCGATTATCTGTGTTGCGCCGCCACCCCGCACCTGCGTTCGTGTAGAAAGGGGACGAGGGCTGCTGTGCCAACGACCATAATTCGGGTCGACCAGGAATTTTGGAGCGTCATTATTAGCAATATTTACGTACATACCACAAATTTTTATGTATTTACATATGTAATACTAAATGTTCATTTTACAGTTTTAAGAAATAGTGATATGGTATTTTTATGTGAAATTAAAAATTGAGTGACTTCAATATATGTTGATGCGTGCTAGAAAATTCGCGGCGGTAGAGTAACGATTATCGTCTTAGCATTTTACGAAAGTTCTGCACACACATAGAAATAGTAATGATTATAGAAGTTTTTACGTGAAAAACCTGGGGAAAAACCACGGGGTCTAGCTCAGTTGCGGAAATCCACTATTGATTGATGATTACAGAAGAATCTTGTACCACAGACGATGAAGAGTAACTATATCTTTCAAATTTGACGGTGTTTGGTTGGTGGTAATTGATGACGACGATCGACGGTGGTCGACGATAGAGGTCGATGGTGGTCGATGACGATTGGTGATGATGCTAAGCTGCAGCTTCTCCTCAAGACCTCAAGCTCTCTCTAAACTTCCTCCCCTCTCATAAGAGGGATGTGGCTCTATTTATAGTGTTCTAGGTGCAATTAATGCATGAATATAAACTATTTTGATCGGACAGTCCGAAGAGCTTCCCTCAATTATACGACGTTTAATGAACATTTGAGTGTCTTAATGATGTCATAATTGAGTGATCTTGGGCTCGTTGGATTCGTCTTGTCGAGTCGCTCGATTTGAGTATAAACCTGTCATATTTGACAGCCGTTTGACTTTTCAAATGTATTAATAAATCTTCTAACTGTGGTTTAATGACTTGATCTGGGCTTGATTTGACTTGGATTGGGCTAGTTTTCATATCATTAGGTTTGACTCATTGAACATGTCTGTTTGAATATAAGTTTGCTAAAATTGAAGCTATGGATGACTTTTTATCAAGATTTGAAAGTTTTTTGCTTAAAATATCATCTCGAGATTCATGCAATGCCTCGAGATTCGAGTTGATGATGAAAATTTGTTGGTTGTGTATCAGTTGCTCCCCTGTTTAAATAGATTGCGCCAAATTGATGCGTACTAGAAAATTTGCGGCGGTAGAGTAACAAATTATTGTCTTTGCGTTGTACGAAAGTTCGACACACACATAGATGAAATAGTAAAAACCCGCGATGACTCCATAAGTTTTTACATGAAAAACCTATTAGGAAAAAACCACGGGGTCTGACCCAGTTGCGAAAATCAACTATTGATTGGTGATTACAGAAATCCCTTGTCCCACAGACAGGAAAGGGTAACTATATTTTTTAGATTACAGTGTCGAATGACGGTGTCTGGTTGGTAGTGATTGATGACGGTAGGTGGAGGTTTACGACGGTCAGCGGTGGTCGACGATGGTCGGCGGTGGTCTTTTAAGGTCAGCGGTGGTCGTCGGAGATCGACGACGGTCGACGATGGAGGCCGACAGTGTTCCACGGTGGTCGGTGGTGGTCGACGACGGAGGTCGAAGGTGGTC